>VCCN01004615.1:1572071-1584689 GCA_006491835.1 Architeuthis dux | reverse complement strand
CATTTATATTGACTATCTTCTCCCACATTGTATAACATTTATTATTCTCAAGTAATGTTTTCATTTGATCGCTATCAACCTCAACAGGTCAACCTGACTGTGGAGTGCCATTCAGCAAGAAATCTCCAGCATGAAACTTTGCAAATCACTTTTGCAGTACCTTCTTCATAAACTGCACAAATCTTTTTTTTCACGTTTGAGTTGCATTTTTTTTTTTAGCAATCTTTTTGAATGAAATTAGTTAAAACTGAATGTTCCTAATGCCATCTAACAACAAAAACAGAATACAAGGTTCATATTTTTGATATTCACTATTTTAATGATAACAAGCAGTGAAACAGACTTGAACAGTCTTTCTTTTGTGTAGTTTATTAATTGCAGTACAATATTAGCTCATGTAAAAACTCTTGCCATATTGTTCTCAGGTAAATTATCCAATCTTTTATTCCACATTATTTGTTCACTGATATTTTTCTAAAATCAGCAACACTTATTAATGTCTGCTATTCAAGAAGTACTTTCCATTGAGTGATATAATTTTCTCTAATATCCTGGCAATTGTGAGCAGAACAAACACAAGGTTAACTGACTGCACAATGGTGGTAGAATTGCAAGTCTTCCTGACATGTGCATCACTCAAGTTATTATACTTCATGTCTTCCCTTGCAGAAAGCAGGCTGGATATATTGATTGTGCAACATGAACTGTGGCTGTGATTAGCATTGTCTTGTTGTGCAGTTACCCTCTAATCAGCCGATTAATGCGCTCATTCAACCAAAGATCCTGTTAAATGTAAAAAGCACACAATTTGTCCCAATAAATATCCTTCAAACTGCTCAAGTTGGGGGAAAAGCAATTGCAGAGACTAATGAATATCTTGGCAATCTATCTATGACCAAAAGCATTTGGGTTTGAACATTTTGTAAGTGAAAGAAAAGCTTCTAAGAAAATGGATTGAGTTGCAGATTATATACTGGACTGATATAATGCGCTATCTGTGAAACTCAGCTCAGGGAATTAGGAAAGCAGAATTTGTGTGAATAAACAAATTCATGGTGTATTGAATGCTATAAAAGTAACTTTAAGCAGTTAATTATTCCCAATAAAAATCTATTTGAAAATTCTAGTGCATAATTAAAACACTTAACACTGCCTTTGAATGATTGCATATCCCTAAATAACTTATTAGCATTCTTAGATATCTAGCAAATGCTTAGTAAGCATCTTTATTCTTTAACCTTCATAATTATCACAGACGATCTATATTGTAGTTTGAATATTGTACAAAAAAAAGACAAACAAATGGAATTTTGAAAAAGAATTTTGAAAAAAAAACAAACCCTGGCAGTTATTTTATTCTTATTTTCAATACAGCTCATGTCATACTTGTCACTATAATACTAACAGCACTTACACATAAGTAAGAAGAATTTTTAAATTATCTAACCTAATAATGAACAGTGTGGTAAGTGGTAAGTGGGTCATAACACTGGACTATTCCACTGGCTGGAGATGGGGGGCAGGGGTAAAGTTTTGCTGAAAGAAAATACTTCCTGCCCACTGTTTCAAACTACGCACTATTTCCGGTAAACAAATTCAGTATTGTGTTCTATAAAAAACATCTCAATCCAAATATATGCATGAATATTTTTCAACTGGGATTAACGAGTAGATCATAAGAAAAAAAACAAAAAAACCAGATCAGCACTGTCGGCATATAGAAATAATCAGAAAACTAATCTTGCTGGCCATTGTTAGTGGGTTCGATTCTCATTGTATCCTAGTATAGATGGTCTGATACCAATTCATGCAAAGTTACTATAGTTATATAATGAACAGTGTGATTTTCCAAATTTATTGCAGACTGAAAAGAAGGACTTGCACTGATTGACTCTTTTGGACGTGTTGTTAATGATGAGTTGTAAATATAGAAAAGTTTTATAAAAAATATACAAAATATTTAGAAGAAATGTTGATCAAATATCACTTTAATAGATGAATGCGTTTTTGTAGTAATTTTTGTAAAATTCCACAATAATATCAAATTTTTTTAATAAAATAGAAATGGCGAAAGAATAAAAATAAATAAGAGAATTCATAAAAGAAAAACAGAAGTAAATACATAAATTATATTGTTAGTGCTGCTAATAAATCATAAATTTCATGATTGTAAATAAAATCCTTTTTTTCTTCATAAATCTTATACACAATATATGTTATAAGTTATGTTATAGAAGTACTAAATCTTATTGTAAATAAATACCAGATTTACAAAAGTTGCTTTTGTTTTCAAAAATTGTAAACATTAACATACCCCCATTGCAGTAATTTTAGAAAAAAAAGTTAACCAGTTTTTTTGATAAATAATAAACTCTGAAAAAAACAAACCAATCAACGTTTAGTAAAACTGACTTCGTCAAGATGATTTTCGGTAAAATGAACCAGACCTATTTTTATTATATGTAGTTGCCATTAGCTTTCACTTCCCACTCTTTTATGGCTTTCATTTCCCACTGTTCTAAGTATATCTGAGGTGATTTGAATAAGTTTTTCAGTCTGACCCCCAAAAAGGAGGACAAATTAATGTCAGGTGCAACCTCATACCGTATGGAGGACAGAGTGACTGTCCGGCATAAAGATGGCCGTCTGGCCACTTTTATCAGGAAAATGTTTACCCTGAGTGCAGGCATTCAGGGTAAACATTTTCCTGATAAAAGTACCTCCTTTGAAACTATGGACTTTTCAACTGAACCAAATTTGCTATTATTCTTTCTTAGAAAATAGTTTTATAGAAATTCAAATATATCCATGGATTTTTTGTGGACAGCCATCTTATAGCAATGATCAGCAAGCTAATCTTGCTGGCCATTGTTACTGGGTTCAATTCTCATCAGATCTCCTAGTATAGATGGTCTGATACCATTTCATGCAAAGTTACTATACTTATATAATGAACAGTGTGATTTTCTTGGTTTGCTGTCTGTAACTGTCTTAATCATGGGTAAAGATTTACTGATAAAAGTACCTCCTTCCGACCTTTTGAAACTATGGACTCTTCAACTGAACCAAATTTGCTATTATTTTTTCTTAGAAAATAGTTTCATAGAAATTCAAATATATCTGTGAATCTTTTCATGGGTATTAACTAGTATAATATAAAAAAGACAGTCTGCATTGCATTTGTTATCTGTTTTTCTGCATTTTCTTGCCTTTTAATGAAAATTCATTTTGTGTGGTTTAAATTTTTATATTTTATACAGTTTCAAAATAACTATAAAAAATGTTGAAATTTAAAAAAAATAAATCTTCAGAATATGAGATGGGGCAAAAGGTTCTATGTATTGATTGTTATCCATCTTTCTTTTCATTTTTGGTGTTTTGGTTTTTCTCAGAGGCTGTAGTTGAATAATTTTGTTTCGCAATAAGAAAAGAAGAAAAAAATGAGACTTTTTGAATTGATAAACCAATGTAGTAATTTCAAAGCATCTTCAACAATTTTATAAAATTGAGATAACATTACTGCAGTTACACATCTTTTTTAAAAAATATTTTTGTTAACAAAAAAGGAACGGTTATCAATGTGTTTTCTTTCACTTTGACATTGGAAAGAAAGTTTGTTTTGAAAAAGATTTTTTTTACATGAAAACATATAATCAATAACAACATTGCAAAATAATTGCATATAATCACAACTAATGTATTATCACTTGGTACTACTGTGTCCGTTACTTTTTAATTTGTTATTTTCATTGTTTTCCTATTCTGGACATGCATTTTGAAAAAACTTTTAATGTTTTTTGTTCAGAATTATAAAAAAACATTAAAAGAAACATACAAATGGATTTTTCTAAGAATAGCAATTCTCCTGCATATTTTCAATTAATAATCATATGATTAGAATATTACACACTTTATAAATGTACTGAAGGCAATATGCATAGTGTGTGGAAAATGTTCTCACAATGTAGATGTTAATTCTAAGGCTCCATAAAAAGTTAATTTAAAGAAAGAAGGTTGTCACTAGAAAAGACATTTTATACTTCTCTATTCTTTTTCAATTTGCTGCACATTTATTTAAAAAAAACAACTTTATAATTTAATGCATCTAATCTGCATTACCATAAGCATGAACTGAGTTTTCCATATTTTCTAAAATTATTATAAACAAAATTATGTGTATTTCTTGATATTTGTCTTCTAAAACATTTTTATTAAAACAGAGTTTTTCAAATATATTTAGGGCTTTGTACTTTAAATTTTGAAATTCACAAAGAGTCTTATATCATTACTTCTTGTATTATTTCTTTTTTGTTTACAAAACTTTACTTGAATTATTTTTTAAATCAGTCAATGTCTTCATCATTACAAAGTAAGCCATTATTTTTTTCAGATAATTTCTATGGATTTTATCAGAAAAATTTAAATTAGACAATTTCTATTTCAACCTTTTATTTTAAATGTTAGTACACAAAACTATTTTGCTCAAATGTAAAGTACATTTAAAGATCATCTATGATTCTGTGAAGGTTAATGAGCTGGACAATTGATGGTGAGTTTGATCTTCAAACAATACTCCATAAATCTTGGTCTTATGTGAGACCAATCTAAGCTTAGTGGATACCTACTATAGTAAATTTAAGATTGGATCCCTTTTGCTTTCTGATTTTATAAAAGGCCTTTAAGGTAGGATTAACCAAGTTTTAAAAAAATTCTATAGACTTCTTTACAAACTTATTGAACTTCCATTGATTTTCCTCTTCTAATCTTATAAGAATGGGATCTCTGATAATCTACTTATATAATGAATAGTGTGATTTTTTTTCTGTTTTTCTACCCACCATCTGAAACAATGGAATCTTCCAATGAAACGAGTTAAGTGGTTTCTTTTCTAAAGAAAAAATCTCAGAAATTCAAATATATCCATGAATTTATTCACAGGGATTAACTAGTAAATATAAGAAAGGCTATCTAAATGGAAAATAACACAAAAACCAAAGAAATTCATAATTGAAATCTATTTTGATCCAATGACAGAGATGATAAAATTAATGCATGACCACAATGATTACTTAGGACAGTCTATATATACATCCAGTGTTTTGTACCAGCAAGGTTCAGGCAGAAAACTATGAGCACGGGCAAATGTTTTATATAAGTTAATTAATTTGATATGTTAATCTCCAATATCACCTAAATTTTAACTAAATTCAACTTTAGTAATAATGAATTATTAGGAAACATAAATATCAGTACTTCTATTCTTTTAAACATTTTTACATGCCTTATTATTACTTATTACGGTAAATCTTATTAAGATTAAATTTTGTGAGCCCGGGCAAGGCTGCTGGGAGTCCGGGCAATGACCGGGCTGGCCCTGGCCTGGCGATGCCAGTGTATACAACAGTGGAAAATAGAATGACTGAGAAGATAAAAAATCATTGTTGTTTCTGAACCATCACTGCAGACTTTATTCGGGTAATGTTCTTATATGCTTAGTATATGAGTATGGTATAAAAATGAATAAACTTTCTTCTTTAGAATTGTTCATTGTAAATGCATATATGTTTGATATATATTATAGAAATATCCTTACATAATATATGAATATTTGTGAGTAGCATATTGTATGAATCTAAAAAAGGGATGAAAGGCTGCTAAGTATATTGGATATTAAATAATTTCCTGTGATTATATTCTCATTCATTTCATCAAAATAATTTTAATGAGTCATGTCAGTATAAACTTTAATATTAATTTTAGGTTCAGAAGCAAGGGTTTTGACCTCAAAGAAATGATTTTATATCAATCAAAGAACCAATATTTTCTATAGATGATATTAGATCAAATTTGTAACAATATGATTTGAACCATAAACTCATTAAAAGAAATACTCCAACATTTTTCTGCTGTTGCATTATAACCTGGATTTTGCTGGTACCGCTTTTTTCTGTAAAAGCTCACTTAATAGATAGGAGTTTTGCTTTTTGCTTGGTTAGGGTTCAAATCTTGCTCATAACAAATCGATTATATATTTGTAAATGGATGTCTGTTTGTTTGTTCCCAAAACAACTTGATATGGACCACTCTACAAGTATCAAAATAGATGCATTAGGATTAACTATTTATCCAGAATGTCATGAACATGTTGGATGTCACTTTCGAGGCAATCTGAAGTTGCAAGAAAAAACAAAACAACAAGACAAAAACTGGTGAACATTACAGGATTCATTGTCAACAATTGGTGAAAACATTATGAATATCAATTTCAAACATACTACATTCTTCCAGATCCTATAAATGACTAAAGCCTCTATAATACCTACAAAAAACAAAAAACAAAAAGAAACAGGTCTGTTAGTCACTCAATAGAAACCGTTATATGACCAACATCTTTTGGCAGCATGCTTTGATAGGGGTGATCAATTAAAAAATTGGAGAAAGGTGTGATCAATGAATAAGTTACTGATCTTGCCTTTTGTTGGGCAGTGATCACTAAAAAGTCTGAATTTCCAAAAACAAACATGAACACTGCTGGATACAAACTAAGGGAACAATTTAGCATAAACATACATTGTTAATTTCAAAAACAATTTTTTTTTTCTAGACACAATAAGGAGTAAATGTTAAAACTTTCAGCCCTCTGGCCCCATTGGTGTGGCCTGTGTGCATGACACATACATACATAGCCAGGCTGGCAGGCAGAATAACTTGAAAACTGAAGAAACCTATGTTGACAGTTTTGATTAACGGTTTCTAACACTGAATCATGGACGATGTGGGCTCTTAAATCAAATGTCTCCATGTATAGAAAATGGGGGAAATCTGTGATAAAGTATCCCAGACAACTGATAGGGAAACTAAACTGGAGAAGATCATTTATCATGAAGCCCTTAACTGTGACGATATTTTCATGAAACCCTCAGCTGATTTTGTTTTTGACGAAAATGAAGTTTCTTTGAATTGTGTTTCTCCCTTACAGAGAAAATAAATATTTTGTCTTAAGGAATTATAATTCAGGCACAATTGCCATGTAGCTTTTTAGTTTCCTCTTAAACAAGTGATCACCACATTTGTGCTTTGGTCCCAGGGCAACACCAGGTATCCTGCTAGTAGCTTCTATAATTAAAAAAAACCCCAAAACCTTGTGCACTACACTGTTAATGCACTAGTTTGGGCTGAAATCTGTACAGACATCTCAGAAAAGATTGCACACACCCACCCAAAGACATACTTCTTTCTAATGTAGAAGTACTGAGAGCAGTAGTACCATTCATTTGCTTGTATCATTAAAACTTGAAGGTTTCTTTTAGGAATTTGAAGAAAATAAAAGAGATTCCATTTTCTCTTTGTATTTCTTTCTTCAGCTTCTCGAGTAGAAGTTCAGGATGACTCCATATCCCCCAACCTTAGGCAAGATGCTTTCAAAGGAAGAATAAATGGACTGCTGTAGGCAATGGAAAAACCTTCAAGCTTGACTGAAAGATGTCTTCAGTTGCTGTAGACATTGTAATCTAGATAATAGATAAAGAACAACTGAGTTAGTTGTAATGACTATTGAGCACATTGAACAGAGTACTAGTGATTGGACTCACTTACAGATGACCCGCCTAGTTGGATAGCTTTAATTACTCAACTGTTTGCAGACTGGGTTACAGAAAGAAGTAAGCTGATTCAAGACAAAGGTCTTGAATCACCTGGCTTCTCTCTGTCCTATTTCACTTGATTTTTACTTCTCCATTATAGTATACCATTCATGAAGGATAACAATAGTAAGTTAGGACTTATTTAAATAAATCTTCTAAAAAAGATCACTGTTCAGAAAATAAGAAATCTGTAAAGATATCATATCAGAGCATCAGGTTAACTCTCTCTTCCTAGACACAAGTATAAAAGTTTGGTTTTATCAATTCAAACAAAAATCTATAAAGAAAATTAAAAGAAATTCATTGAATTATACAAATTTTGAAACTTAAATGATATAATATTTTGAGTTTACAAAAACCTGTCATGCTTGTATTGTATTAAAATGATAATAATATCTAAATTTAATATTTACAGCTGTGTTTAACTCTAGCTCTAAGCAAGTAATTATAACATTTTGAAATTCTGTGTAATGATGTTTTGAAATTGGAAAGATATTTTGGTAGTTTCAGTAAAAATGGTGATGATGATAGCTTGAATAGTAGGCAGCCATAGGTTTTGGCAAATAACAATAATATCAAATTGAATGGTTCAATTCAGGATTGTTGGTTAAGTTCAGTAAAATACCCTATATACATCAGAAAGAATTAGTAACTGATGCACTCAGAAATTTAACTGTATCAGAGAATGATGAAGGAAACAGTTAAAAGAGTTACTCCCAAATAAGTCTCCTATTATTGATGGAGTTCACCCAAGAGGCAAAGAATTAACTGCCGAAATGGCTGTTCCACTCACCATACTGTATAAGAAAAGTCTAGTCAGGAGAACTACCAAACCACTGGAAAGAAGCATAACTCCCATCTGCAAGAAAGGAAACAGGAGTGACCCCGACAACTACAGGCCCATCAGTTTGACATCTTAAATTTGTAAAATCCTAGAAAGAATCATAGTGATCCAGATCCTTAAGCACATCAAAACAAACAACCACATATCCAAACGAGCAGCACCGGTTTGCAAGTGGGAAAAGTGTGCTGAAAAACTTGCTGGAAGCCATGAACATATGGATAGAGACTCTAAGTCATAACATACCAGTAGACATTCTGTACCTCGACTATCGTAAAGCTTTTGATTGTGTTCTGCATCACCGATTAATAATTGGGGCCGAGGGCGGTGCCCTGTGATGGATCGAGTCTTTTCTATCCAACAGACGACAGAAGGTAACAGTAAACGGATGCAACTCTGGATGGTCCAGCATTCTCTCTGGAGTGCCGCAGGGCTCTATCTTTGGTCCAATACTCTTCTTGTTGTTTGTGAATGACCTACCTATGGAAGTAAAGTCAGTAACAAGTCTCTTTGCAGATGATACCAAGCTATATCTATCAGTACTAACTGAAGAGGCAGCTCTTCAACTAGTTGAAGATCTCATGTGGCTTGAATCTTGGGCTCAAACCGCTCAAATGTGTTTCCACCCGTTGAAATGCAAAGTGAAGCATCTAGGCAAAAATAACCATATGCACCAATACACAATGAAGGCAGGAAATGGAGCTTACCATACTCTAGAAAATGTGAGTGTAGGGAAAGACCTTGGTGTACATATAGACAAAACATTAAAATTTACAACACATTTGCCAACAGAAGAAAAACATAGCAAATAAAATGCTTGGTTGTCTCCACCACACCTTTAAGAACATGGATGCGGAAATATTCAAAATGCTGTATAAAGCACTCGCCAGGCCACATTTGGATTTCAGTTCCTGCATTTGGTGACCCCAACATAAATTTAACATAGACGCAATAGAGAGAGTACAGAGAAGAAACACAAAGATGATCCTCAGCCTAAAACACCTGTCATATCCAGAAAGGCTAAAAGAGCTTGATCTGGAGACACTATCCTACAGAAAAACCTGTGCTGATCTACTAGAAATATACAGGATAACCTCAGGTCTACACACCATTGACCAAGACTGTAAGATAAAATCATGTTACAGCCATCCCTAAGCAGTACAACCAGAGGTCAGAGCAAGAAGCTACCAATTCAAACGGCCACTGGGGTCAGAAAACACTTCTTCTCAAACAGATCCATCCCTATGTGGAACAAGCCATCAGATGCCACAGTCTCTTCTCCAAACATAAACATATTTAAGTCTAATCTTAAAAAAGATCTCAAACCCCAAATGCTTGAATATGAATTTTCGAACTAAATAATAATAATGGTTAGTCACTCAATAGAAACCGTCATGTGATCAATGTCTTTTGGCAGCATGGGGTGATCAATTAAAACATTGGAAAAAGGGGTGATCAATGAATAAGTTACTTGTGGAGCAATGATCACTAAAAAAAGTCTGAATTTTCAAAAAAACAAGCAGAGACAAAGTAGTGATCAATTTAGCATAAACTTACATTGCAAATTGAAGCCTTCACTAAAAGCCTATTTAGGGGGGAATTTTAAAAAAACAAAAGAAACGTTTTTGTAGACATAATAAGGAGTAAATGTTGAAATTTTCAGCACTCTAGCTCGATTGGTGCGGCCTGTCAGCCAGTCAGACCAACTTGAAAACTGAAAGCAACCTATGTTGACAGTTTTGGTGACAGTTTTGGTGACAGTTTTGGTGACAGTTTTGGTTAACATTTCTAATACTAATCAGAACAGAAGCTCAAAAGCACAGGATGGGACTCAATAGGTTGACCTAACTAACCTAATATTGTCCTCCTGCTTGAGATACACAAAATGAGTTTGCTACAGTAAAAGGCAATGACATGCACAGGCCTTCAGAAGGGCAGGGACTCAATCATGGATATCTTTCCAGGGAGGGGCAAAAGGATATATTCCAGGGTGTGGTGGAGGGAAAAGATATATCCGGATGTTGGTTGTCAGGTAAAGGACTAGAGAGTGGCTAAGCTGTGACTCATCCTAAGCTGTCACTGTTTATAGTGACCCCTTGTGCCCTGGCTTCCACAAGGTTTAACTTCCAACACCCCTCACCTTCAGTGAGAAGGCCTGATCCAGGAGAAGGCAAATGCTTCATTTGCATTCTGCAGCAGATGCCCAGGGCCTCAGTTGATAAAAATGACATTCCCCTAAGAATTTTTAAAAGTGAAATCCGCAATTCCATATAAGCTATATGTATATGCATACACACAAAGAAAAATGTTAAAATTGTATGTGGTAAATATTCTTAAATTCCATTAAATTTAATACATTATTTTTGTTGCGTCTTCTATTGAAATATATTTTTGAATTTTGACAAAAAGGGCAATTTTGATATGAAGAAGAAAAAGGGCAAGGGCTCAAGCACCCCAAGCCCTCGATCTGTGCATGTGTATGGTAAAAGGTGAACTGGCTGGACTGGTTGCAAATTTCAGTTATGATGATGATCTTCCTTGTACTGAGAAACAGGCAAATGATGAGCACATAACTATATTAGCATCTTTAGTGTTTAGTGATACATCTTCATTTGCTGTTTTTATTTTCTGTCATATTACAAATTAAGTAGACGTGCAGTTGAACTGGTGTTTGTAAGTGGCCAAGTGAAATTCTTCTGGCAAGACATGGAATTTAATATCGTTTAAAACAATCAACTGCATACCCCAAGCATCACTCACAGTTAAATCCCTATAGTTTAAGCCTCCTGTAGTTGTGATCTTGTAACTTACTCCTGGAATAGTATTTGTTCAGATCTTGATTGGCAACGACATTCTTTCAAAATATTAAACCTGTTCTCTGAATAACCAGTGTTGCCAACTATATTTTCAGTTTACTTCTAAATTTGAGTCTAGAAACATCTAGACTCCCAAGATATATATCTAAAATCTAGGAAATGTATTACATATTTTTTAATACATTGAATGCGGTTTTAATCGTCAACATATACTTTATTAAAATATTGCTTATTTTATTGAAAATCATCTAAATAGCAATTTCTGACATCTAGGCGTAACCAAAACAATCTAGATTTAGATGAAAAAACATCTGAATTGGAAACACTTGAAATAATGTTTTACTGCAGCAGTCACAGGATCATTAAATGAATACAGTTTTTGTGCTTTTTAACTGTTTTTTTAATAAAATGGGAGGAATACTGTTTTATTTTTCTGTAGCCTATGATATCCATTGGGTTGTGTTATATTTGCATGAATATTTCTGTAAAATTTAGTTCTTTGGTTTCAGTGTGCATAGACTTGCAATGGACATCATTTTCATATAGAAAAGTATAGGTTTTGATCAATACCCAAGCTCACTCTGCTTTGCGTTGCTCACTTGGATAAATTTTATTTAATATTTATAAGAATACTATGGGTTGTTTAAAGCTGTAGAGAATGTAATTAATGCACAAGCAGGTTTTAGTAGTAAAAGCCATTTTGTATTTTAGCGTTTATTAAAATGTGTGTACATAACTTTGGAATCTTTTCTTTCGTTAAGATTGAAAGATTATCAAAATAATGAATATTTATATTTGATAAAAACTTGTGTTGACCAAGTTCTATTCTTGCATTGACAACATTTTTACAATGATTATATTGGAAGCAAGACTGTTTTTTCTCATCCTTTGAAAATGTGTAGTGTATTCTGTGTGATAACTTTGAGATCACAGAACCAAGATTTATTTCGCTCCTCAAATTATTCAAACCTCACAAATAAGAAAACAAAGTGAATAGATGAATTACATGGTTTTGGGCCAGGCCACCTTGGCACAGGTCTTAGAATCTGTGGATTCTCTATTAGTTATTGTTGTATTTGTTGTATAAGAGTGAAACTAATTCCCTGGATATGTTATTGTCACATTGGCATCACATTAATCTCAAATGTAAAACTGAAACTGAACAATAGAAGAGGAAGGAAAGAAAAGGTGAAAAACACAAAAACAAAAGTGCAGGAAAAAAGCACAGAAATCATATTATGGAATGACTTCAGAACATTGAGGCAGCAATTATATTGACAATACAGATAAGCATGGGCATCTGCTGCCACTTTTCCAA
>VCCN01004615.1:1534374-1563319 GCA_006491835.1 Architeuthis dux | reverse complement strand
ATAGATATAGAGAGAGAGAGCAAAAAGCAAGAGACCTCCGCCTTAAACCAACAGAGAAACAATTGGCGTAGGAATACATCGTTGAATGATCATTCGATATTTTAAATATCGAATAATTGTTTCTGAATCTTAGAAAATAATTCCCCATCAAATCTCCTCAGAAAAGATAAAATCTAAAACGGTTTTGAAATTGAGGAAAATGCGGAATAAATGCGTAATTTTTATTTTGTGGAGCCTGGTGTGGTGAGCATATATTTAATTAATAGCTTTAAATTGAAATATAATGTCTCTTTTTATGAAATCTCAGGGATTTGAAATGTCTTTGTCTCAATGTTCAAGTTGTTTAAAAGTACCTTATGCGTAGGCATGAACGAACATTTTCAACGGAAAACCGACACCTGATTTTAAAAACGTAATTAAAATTTGAAAAATTCCGTTCTGGATTTTGTTTATGTTTTTTCTTAGAAGAGAGATTGGAAAACAATCTGATATTAACTTTCTTTGACTAAAATCTATAGTACTGGAGATTTTTCATAAAATTAACAGCGCGAAAAGTTGTTTTTATATAAATAAAAAATGGCAGTGATATTTGCACTTGATTTTAACACATTTTACAGATAAATCCCAAGAGATAACTATGGTTACCTTCTTTTTTTTAGAAAAAATCTTCAGAACTGCTCGGAACGGAACTGTTTGGGATTTAAAAAACAGGAAAATTTACTAAAATATTTTTCTTCTTGGTAACTATTTAGTTTTATTTGATTAATTATAATTTAGGCTTTTGATCTAGAAAAAAGTGTTTTTTTTTCACTCAATATTTAAAAAATGAACATTTTTCGTCATTTTTCTATCGATTATTTTGATTAATCCGATATTTTTTTAATGTATATTTTTTATTCTTTGTATATTGTGTTTCGACTTCGACTTCGACTGAAACTTATCTAAAAATATTATAACAAGAATGTATAATTAAATATAGTGAAAGTTCTTTATTTCACTCACATTCAGATTATTAGAAACCATCAACCAAAACTGTCAACATAGGTTTCTTCAGTTTTTAAGTTGGTCTGGCTGGCTGTATGTATCACATGTACATGCCACACCAATGGAGCTAGAGGGATGAAAATTTAAACATTTACTCCTTACTCTACAAAAAACGTTTTTTGCTTTTTGAAATTTCCCCCAATAGGTTTTTAGTGGAGGATTCAATTTGCAATGTAGGTTTATGCTAAATTGGTCCCTTAGTGTGTGTCCAGCACTTATTCATTGATCACCCGTTTTTCCAATTTTTTAATTGATCACCCTCAACATGGCACAAGTTTCTTCAGGAAGAACTACAGCCTCTATAACAACAGGATCAGCTAGTAGACAAAGCCAGAGGAAACCGATTAGAAAGCAATGATGATTTTATCTTATATCAAAGGTGTGTCTGAAAGATTCAGAGGATTTGTTAGAACAGTTTTTAGCACCAAAATTACACCTCACAAATGACAGGCCTCCACAAGAAAATATAACCAATGTAGTGTAAGGAATATAAAGATGATACTATCAGTAGCAGGATTTTACAAGTAGGTAATATATGCCCCGGATTTTACAAATACGTGGTGTCTACTTAAGATTTTTTAAGTGGGTTTTACTAACCAGCAGGATTTTACATCGAATCTTGTGGGCGGGTAAAAGCTGTTTTATTTCAGACAGAAAATTTGCTAGCTAAAAATGGAATTCAAGCTGTAATTCAATTTACGAGGGAACTGAGTGCAAGGGATGTTTGCTTAGGAAGTCCTGGTTGTTCCCTTCTGAATTTATTTCGTGATTCTTATCAATGTGCCTACCAAAACATATTTCCAGGGATTTTAGCAGAATACAAAACTTCTCAGACCAAACATATGCTCTTCAAATTGGATTCAAAGTGTGTAGAGGGAATCAAATTAATTACTGTTGTGATCCCTATTAATAAATCCTCAGAGGACGGCCTGTTTGCCACCCACGCAAAAAAGGTATGTGGCCGGTTAGCGCCCACTGATTGGTCACTGGAAGTGATGTAAAGAGGTGTGAACCCGCCTTGGTGGGGACAGGGTGAAGAATTGGACCAATAGAATTATAAGATAGCACTCAGGGAATTGGGAAACCTCTTGCATTCTGGGTGAAGTGATTGATTTTGAATAATCAATTGTCCCCCATTCTGTGTTGACACCTCTCTGGGATTTGGGTGATTCTCATAAAGGAGTTGACTTTTTGCTCCAAAATGACCGACAGAGGCTGCCGTAATGAGGCGAAGGACTGGTGTTGGGACTGCAGAGCAAACACTGAAACTCCAACTTAAGATCTTTCAACAATCTACTCCAGAGAGAGTGACTAAGACAGAAGCCATGGTAGGAAGCTAGACCCTTGCTTCTTGGTTGCAGACCTGAGAGCACTAGGCCCTATCTTAACTACACTTTGTGTCTCATTCGCCACTACAAACTCTTCTTCTTCCATCTCATAAGTTAACCATTGATCCGACCGACCTATTGACCCTAGAACATGTATCACATTGCCTCCGGTTTGGGAAGGGTTAACTGGTGAAATTGTAACCCTTCATAAATAAACACTGTGTTATAAACAAGTGTTATCGTTCCTGTTTGATCCTGTTTTGTTCTCTTTATTTTTACTTTGCTACCACAACGCTTCGACTCCAGCACCAGAAGAAGTCCTTGATCTTCTAGCACAACATGGGGAGGACGATGACTGGTGGGGAGGTGACCAACAGACACGCGGCCTGAATGTGTGATATAAAGGGGAAACAGGCCTTCACCTTAGGGATCGAAAAGTCATAATCTGAAGCAAGACTATGAAATCAGATCATATATGGTGGGGGAAATGAATGCCCCATCTCTGCTGTTACTCAATTTACTATAAAATTGCTAGAGAATAAACACACAAATTCTTGCCCAATCCAAAGATGGAATAAGCCAGTATTAAATAACATGAAATTTGAAATTCTGCTTTTAACTGTGAATTGCATAATTGTACAATTTACTAACACAGGGAAAAGAAACCACCATGTCTCAATCAGGTCAATCCGGGCCATCCAAATTGTTTTCATAAGATGAGATGAGAAATAAAACAAATCCCCATTGCAAAGCAGCAAAATGGTAGTACAATATCTTTATCCCATGGTTTATTATAGTAGAGCATCCAGGATGAATCCACCAGTGAACATTCAGTAGAGAAATCAGTAGGCAATTGAGATGGTGGACAGATCAATGGGGATTTGATACAGTATGATCTTTTCAGATAAGTCAGCCTTTGCTCAATCTTGGAAAAATGGATGAGTATCGGTCCGCAGCTTGCTGAGCCAAGAGTTATATTTGAACCACCTGCAGCCCACTATCAAACATGGTTTATTTTTGGTTATGGTGTAGAGAGCAATTTGGATCGTTGGACTGCATAGGGAATATCAGTTAAAAAAATACATATCCATTTGGCAGGAGAAACCTTTCCAAATATTCACTGACATTTATTTGGGCAAAAACATTGTCCTTTTCATGAAGGATGGAGCTCCATGCCATGTAGCAAAAATAGACTTGAGAATGGCAAATCTAAACAGTATTAAGTGATTCTCATGACCAAGTCAATCTCCTGATATGAATCCAATTGAAAATATCAGCAGCATTTGGGATCTTAAAATAAGGAAAATGTTTGAAAAAACCTACAAAAAAGATTTCCTTTTTGCTCTAAGTGCAGCCAGGTTGGATATCCTACAAGAGAAGATAGCAAATTTAATAAATTCAATACTTAAAAAAGTAAAATCTATAAAATCTGTTAATGGCAAGTCCAACAAATTTAAATTATTATATGTTTGAATCGAAAATTTGGGCTCTTGTTTGAAAATAGAGGTGTTTATTTATTTTTGTAATGTCTATACATCTGACGATGGCTAATTATTTTAAAGTGCTTATTTCAGGACTGTTTTGAGTACTTAGGCCAATATCATCTGATGCATTTTGTTTATATAAAGCTGGAAAATGTTAGATACAGAATATAATTCAGAATGAGTATTTGCAAAACTTTCCACAATAAAAGTTAGTTTCTTGTGAATATGCCTTTTTCAATATTTTAATCATTTTTGTATTTTACTGGTTAAATTTTATACATTCATATCAGAAAATAGAGATTTTCAATTTTGATACCTATCTAAAGGGATATTTGGAAATAAAATAATATTTAGAGTTGGATTGTTTCTATTGTTTCTGTGATTAGCCTATTCAGAAAAGCCAGTTCATAAATGAAAGCCATCAAAAAACCAAAACTGTCAATATCAACATAATCAACATCAACATAGGTTTCTTCAGTTTTTAAGTTGGTTTGGCTGGCTGGCTATATAAGTATGTGTTGCACGTATAGGCCACACCAATGGAACTAGAGGGCTGACAATTAAAATATTTACTCATTATGTCGAGAAAAAGCTTAGTGGACTGTTCAATTTATAATATAAGTTTATGCTTAGCATAAACTTATATTATAAATTGAACAAAAAACTTCCCCCATAGTAAGTTTTTAGTGGACTGTTCAATTTATAATATAAGTTTATGCTTAGCATAAACTTATATTATAAATTGAACAGTCCACTAAAAACTTACTATGGGGGAAGTTTTTTCTGTTTGGTCCTTTAGTTTGTGTCTGACAGTGATCATGCTTGTTTTTTGAAAATTCAGACTTTTTTAGTGATCACCGCTGAACAAAAGTGAGAGAAATAACTTATTCATTGATCACCCCTTTTTCTAATTTTTTAATTGATCACCCCCAACATGGCATGCTGCTAAAAGACGTTGGTCACGTGACAGTTTTGTATAAAAACTATGTACAAATGTTGAGAAAAATTCAACTATATTCTTTGAGCTCATATTGCAAAACCTTTG
Source organism: Architeuthis dux (assembly GCA_006491835.1). NCBI lineage: Eukaryota > Metazoa > Mollusca > Cephalopoda > Oegopsida > Architeuthidae > Architeuthis > Architeuthis dux. The sequence goes on along the minus strand of VCCN01004615.1, from coordinate 1,558,418 downwards.
ACAGCATTAAAATCATAAATCTTTTAAAACCAGTAATAATCTTCTCAAGATGATAGGATTAAGTGACATTATAGGTTGAATAAGGAGTTATATCACCATCTAAATGTAAAGAAAGCAAAGGCCTCAATAAAGAATACAAACACTAAAGATTGGTACAATAGTAAGTTTAAATAAACTTCTAACATTTATTTTGTATATTAATTTTTGATTTGAGTGCTAATTCATAATGAACATTTCTTCTGATTTTAAAATTGATTTACCTTGTAAAATTTGTTGATTAGATCTCATTAATCTTATTATAAAGAAACTATATTCTTAGCACGTTTCTATAATCTTCAAGGAAATCTACTTGAGATATTCAGTCCTTTAGAAGCCAAAGAGGATTTCTTTAAGTGAATCAGATAATTTGCTGGTTGACCACTATCTACTCACTCTTATATCTACATCTCAAAAAGTTACTTGATTAAGTGATGCAAGGATTTAGTAGGATGAAAAAAAGATAATCTAGTTTACCGGAGGCCTTTAAGACATTAGATAAGCTTCTTAACAGGTATAAAGGATGTAAATATGTCTGGATTAATACAGTAAAAATAGCTGTGAACTTGTAAAATAGGATTTTTATGTGGAAGTAAAGTTATACTAAAATCATATCTTTTTAGCTTGTATTCTGAGTTCATTTTTAAATACATAATTTATGTAATATCCATTATTATTTTCATTAAATTGATATTCTGTTCAAATGAAACTATTATGAGTTTTATTCACTATAGCTATAGAGGATGCTATTTAAAAGAATTACAGGCATATTTTGTATATTATTATTTAATGCTAATATTTTTAATATTGCTATTTTAAAATTAATTCTTGTAGAGAACTATATGTATTATGGGTTTATTATTTATTATTTTACATACATTTAAGTAATTTCATTTGTATATTTCTTCTTATTGTTATCCATGTTATGTACTGCAATACATTTTTTCTATTTGTTCACTCTACTCTTTATATATCCACTATCACTATAAAATATGAATCATGTTTCATTATTTATTTTCAAGTCTGCACCAAGGTTTTTGAAGTTGAACTGAGTCATTTGGAGCATAATCAATACTTTATTTCACCAAAAAACTGTTTTGATGAAAAAGATTTAGCTTTCCTCTCTATGTAGAGAAAGTAAGTGGTTATCTCTTTTTACATATAGCAAAGATGTAATAATTAAATGATGGAAACATCAATAAAAAATATTTCATAAAATTTTATTTTAAAATTGTGTTAGCTCTCTCTCTCTCACACACAGACACACACTACCAAATAATTGCTTTTTGGCAAAATCTCTAAGTAATTTAAAGGCAAGAAGGCATAGAACTCAATAACTTTCATACAACCATCTTTCAAAATTATGTTGGAATTGTCTTATATATATATATATGTATATATATAGAGAGAAATAAGAGGATAGTTGAATTCCACAAGAACTGTCCAATACATTTCAGAAAAAAGGTAAAAAGTAAGGAAAAGCCACACTGGTTAGAAGTTTTTAGGTATTTAATAATATCCAATATTATATAGAATAAGATGTTAGGTTCTAGGCCTCAACCGGTTTGATCTTCTTTTCAAGAGGTCTGAATGTAAAGAATATATAAATATATTGTCAAACTCCAGTCCAAGTCTGGAGTTGACTTTGTTTTTCCAACGTAATAACACAAACAAGAACAATCCTCACCTAATTTTCCAAGTCTGGAGTTGACTTTATTTTTCTACCATAACAAGAACAAGAACAAGAACAATATTCACCAAAATTAGGGGGTAAACTCTTCACTGTTTGTCTGTCCCATCATATTAAACTAAACTGATCCCGTCACATTAAACTAAACTGATATGTAAAAATGTGATATGTAAAATTAACATTCCCCTACCATGATTTGAAACACAACCAACTGATTGGTAGACGGTTCTCTTACCGACTGAGCTAAATTGACAAGTCTTACATACAAAGTTTATCGTACAGATATGAAAAGGCTGATTTCATTCTAATAAATAAATAAATATATACATTTATACTAAAAAATATATATTTTTATAATTTTGTATTATATATAGAATACAAAAGTTGCAGTAATCATCTTCAATCAGAATAGAAGTAGGAGTGGATTTTGACCCTGCAGCAGCCAGGCATGTATATATGACCAGTGTATCGATGTGAATTCTAACATCTGACAGTATTAGAATGAAGAGACAATTTGGATGGCCATCAGAAATGATGTTAGTTTTGAACTAACGAAATTGTGTATTTAGGCAGCAATCTTTCATTTATGCAGGTTTCGTTAAAGACAATAGACAAAGAATGTTTTTTTCATTTTTCAGTTGACTTTTCTTGTTTACATACAAGGGAACGTACAGATCCAGTGAACGTAAATATTGTGATGATCGAGTACTTTCTATCATACTTCTGGTCATTATTAAGATTGAGGTAAAAACTATGTGTGTTATTTGTTTTCCAGTTTTTGAACCATTTGACTATTATGGTGGCGTTATGCACATGGGACAGCATGCATGCAGAATTCTGGATTGTTCCCTTTGTATCTATCAGTTGTTAAACATATTTACAACTCCAGTGCCTCGACTGATGGAGATTTCATTTAGTTTAAGGTTTTTTGATTCTTTGATAAGGGCTTCTAAAATCTAAAGACTTTTTTTACAGTTAATGTTGTATAGTATGTGTGTATTATTTACAAGTATTAGATGAATGCTAGCAGGAATGTTGTGGTCTGCTTGGCTGTGTTTATCGATATTGGTACGGATTACACTTTGATCTGAGAGGTAGCAGGTTAGTCTTCAAGAGAGTGTGGTAGTAGTTTGACCAAGATACGAATTGGATGCTTTTGTATTGTGAGGGAAGCAGTCACCCAATAGGCAAGAGAATTCATAAATAACATTGATTTTATTTAATCAAAGTTTTTGAGAGCCAGCATTATTAGTTATGTTAAGATTAGATGCTTTTGATTTTTTCTAATGGTTGATTAGTCGTATATGTTTATCATGTTCAACTGGAGATATAGGCCTGCATATAATGCTCTCAATAGCTATTTCATCTGGTTGATAGTTCTGGTGAATTTGGTTGCAATAAAATAGGTTTATTGTAATTTTATTATCATTATTATCACTATTATTTATGTTATTAGTAAAGTAGTTTTCTTTAACGTTAGTTTTATTTGTTTGTTGACAACATAATTAGGGAATCTGTTGTTTATAAGTGTTTGTTTAATATTACTGAGTTCTTTGTAAAATAATGGATGAGAAGAGGAAATTAGTTGGGTCCTAGCGATCAAATTTTTAATGATGGCTTTTAATGTATCTGTGGGGACATTCACTATTGTAATTAAGGTGGAATGAATTTAAACTTTTTTTATATAGGGAGGTGTGGCTATTAGAGTTGACTAGTAAGTCTAGGAAAGGGATTCTGTCTTTGATGTTGCGTTTGTAGGTAAAATTGTTTTCAAAAGCTGCTTTTAGGTTTTTATTTCATCAAGGCTTTTAGCCAGGATACAAATATTGTCATATCTGACATATATTGTGGGTTTAACAGAGTTTTTAAAGATTGTATTTTCTTGTGAGACATGTAATAATTCAGAAATGTCGGTCCAAGAGGGGACCTCCATAGCAATGATCTCAGTCTGTGGTTAGATGTTACCAAACTTTGTAACTCAAAAAATAAAGAGGAAACATAAAAGACAATGAAATAAATGTATTGAAAAGGAAACAATGAAAAACTGACAGATTTTTAAAAGAATGTGGAAAGAAAAAGAAAAGACAGACTTGGAAGGTGAATTGCAACAGATGTTTATAGATTGGAAAATGTGTCTCTGGCTAAAATATCTTTTGCTGATTTACTTCTGGATACCCACAATTCTGTTAAAACCATATTTCCTCTACCCTTGTGAGAGTTTGAGGAATAGAGTGGCAAAGTGCTGACATCATCAGCCTACTTCCAGTGCCAGCCAGAAAAATCCTACTACTTATTTTGCTTGTTTCTTTTTTTGTTGTATTTTTTTTGTTACTTTGGCTGCAATTTCAGTTTTATACTGAATAAGAAATTTTATCATTTTATCGATTTTTCACTCTTTTTTTCTCTCTGGATCTTCTAGTGGACAAGCACTAACATCAACAATGTTGACAACAAAGTGACATCTGTTGATAAAAATGCCCAAAACTCGTATCCTGTCAATTTTATTGTAATAATCTTTGTGTTATTATTAAGAAGAAAGATTGTAGAAAATTTTCATCTTTACAGATTTGGTAAACAATATAAACTCCTGGGTAATTGTGGTTGAAAACTTATGTTTACACTTTTAAAAAAGTGGTGTAAATGTGATAATTCACATTTGAAAAATTCAGCTTTTGTTTTTTAAGAAAAGATATATTTATATTGAAAGCATACAAAAATATTAGAAACAAGAAAAGTGGTGATTCTAAAGCAAAACTTGCACGTGACTATAACATTGCTGAGTCAACAATACAAACGATTTTATCCCAGGCAAATGCTTACAAAGAAAAAGGAAAAGTTGCTCTTTACTCTGAAACTGTGCAAACTATAAGAAATAGGAGTCTTTTAATGATGGAACTAGAAAGATTACTCTTCATTTGGATCGAAGATTGCAATCAGCAGAGAATCCCTGACATTATCAATGCCAAAGCTTTAAGTCTCTTTTCTTCATTGAAAAAAGGTAGAAAATGAAGAATTCTCTGCCAGGTGAGGATGGGTTAATTATTTTAAAGAGAGAATCGGCTTGCATAATATACAAATAGCAGGCATAGCTGTTAGTGCAGATGAAGAGGCAACAAAAAATTATCCTGACATTTAAAGAAAATTGTAGAAGAAGGTGACTGACAAGCAAATTTTCAACGTTGACAAGATGAGTTTATTCTGGAAAAGAATGCCTTTTAAGACTTTTTTTTAACTAGCCAAGAAAAATCACAGCCTGGTTATAAGGTCTCTAAAGATCATCTGACAATTTATCAGGTGGCAATGCTAATGGTGATTTTCAACTAAAACCTATGCTTGTGTATCGTACACAAAATCAAAGGACACTTAAAAGATTGTATCGAAATACCCTACCTGTGATTGGGCGATCGAATAAAAAAGAATGGGTTATGAAATCTCTTTTTACAGATTGGTTCATAAAATATTTTTGTCCAGCAGTCAAAGATTATTGCACAAAAATAATCTTGACTTTAAGGCATTGTTAATTCTGGACAACGGGCCTGGACATCCTATTCTCAGTGTCTTGAGTGAAATGGTAAAAGTGATTTTCTTCCCCCTGAATACTCTCTTACAGTCTGTGGATCAGAGTGTAATTGCTATGTTTAAGCTTTGTAGGCTCTTTGAGTGTGATTCTATTAATTCTTTGATATTTTAGGAAAACATTCAAACAGGCAATCGAAGTATCATCTGTAAAGAACCCAATTTCTCTGACAGAAATTTGGAAAAATTATAATATTAAGGATGCAGTTGAAAACATTTGGGATTCATGGCTGAAAATAAGATGAAAACTGTCTGGAAACATGCCACATGCGCTTATCATTTTGTTGATTTCCATAAACAAATGAAAGAAGATGAACTTGCTCAGGAAATCACGACAATTGGAAAAGACCTTGGTTTTAATGAACTGGATGAAGAAAATATTAAAGAATTAATAGAATCACGCTCAAAGAGCCTACAAAGCTACAGATGATACGTCAAATGAACAGACTCTCATCCCTATGGAGGAAGAAATCTCTGAAAAGGAATTCAGTGAGATTTTTCAATGTTTCAAACTTTGAAACAGCAACATGAGACGTAGCAGCCAAATCTTTTTATTTTTGTTCTGTTGTTGTTTTGTCATCGTTGTTGGAAATATCAGGCAATGTGTTGGATAATTAATCCTGTTATTTTCATTGTAATGACTCCCCCCCGCCAAAAAAAAAAAAAAATTTGTTTCTTAAATGATTTCTTTTTTACTGATTAATTCTTGTCTTATTCTTAATTATTATGCTTATTTAGATCATGATTTATGTCACATATCTTCTAAGAGAAGAAGAAAATAATTTCTTTTTAAATAACTGCTACAATGAGAAGAGATAACTGGAAAACTCAATCTTAGCTTCCTAGTCATCATTTTAATTATTATATAATGTGTCAACTAGACTAGCGGATCAACACATTTGATGTTCAGTTCATTGCTTGAGTACAAAATTCAAGTACTATTTAATTAAAAGTTAATTTGTTGATCTTTCTTTAATATGCTTCTTGTTGATCTTTCTTTAATATGCATTACTTGTTTTAGTATTTCGTTCAAGTAAAATATTTCATAAAATTAATGAATAATATTAAATAAATATTTAAAAAAAAAACATCATATTTAATTGCTGCAATTCACAGTCATTCTTTTCCTGACACAAGATGGCCTGATCAGTCTAATAGAACAGAAGACTAGATAGCACGACTTTCGTCGTAGGTAAGTATTAGAATATGTTATCATAGGTTAATTAAATAATACCATTTCTCAAGTGTTAATCTATATTTAAATGTTAATCTATTGGGTGGCCAAGAAGTAGGTTCAGTTTATTAAGTAAAAATAAAAACCATTTTTTTTATTTTGACATTAACTTTATTGAATAACATACTTACAGTTTTGTTCCACTGTTTTGATATCTTTCAGACAACTTCATAATTCCATTCATCCAGAAAATGTTATCTTTCTCAGCAAAGAAGTGCTCTAGGTGCCTTTTACAGTCTTCCAGAGAATTGAAACGTTTTCTTTGAGAATTATGTAAAGACCGGAATAAATTCTAATCTGAATGTGCAATATGTTGGATGAGTGAAATCTTCCCAGCCAAGCTGTAATAAGTATTGCTTGGTCACCAAAGAAATGTAATCTACCGTTATCCTGATGGATTATTACACCCTTTCTCTTAACTAATTCTAGATTCACTTTTCGTCAATTGATGCCTTCCATTGGTCTAATTAGGAGCAGTACTTGTTCAAATCAATCATTTTGTTACTCCGGAAGGAGCTCATAGTAGAGGACTCCCTTCCAATCCCACCATATACATAGCATCACTTTCTGTTGATGAAGACAGGCCTTTGGTTGGGTTAGTGGTGGTTCATTTTGCTTGCCCACAATCTCTTTCTATTGCCCATCACAATTTGTTTAAGAAACAACATTTTCATTATTTTTAAGTAACAAATCGAACATGGAAATACAGTCAAGTAGGTGTTTTTGCTTAACTTAAGTGGAAGCCACACAGCAAAGCGACTAACGTAACCAAGCTGTTTGCAAATGATTTTCAACACTTGATTTGGACATTTCAACTATATTGGCTCCCACATTATATAATATTGATTATTCTCAAGTTGATTGCTATCGAGCTAAACTGATCTACCCGTGGAAATCTCCAGCATGAAACTTCAAAAAATGCTTTTGACACATTTGTTCATTCACAGTACCTGTATCTATAAATAGTACATTTTCTTTTGTGCATTTCAGTTGTATTTTTACCTTTCTTAAAATAAAAAAGCATAACATGCTGAAAATGTTGCTTATTTCCTTCCATCTTCAATGTTAGAATCAATCAACAAGAATATGCCACTTTTGACAAAATTTAAAAAAAAAAGCATTTTGACATAACAGCTGTCACTGTCACTATCAAGAATCAAAAGTGATCTTTTGAATGAAGTTAGTTAAAATAAAACACTCCTAATGCCATCTACCAACAAAAATAGAATGAACTTTTTGGTGAACTTCTGCTTCTAAAGTCAGACCAAATCCTTAATGTCTCTTTGTTACTATTATATTGCTAAATGTAAATGATGACAGGATTTTATGATTAGGTCCAGAGTCTCCCTGTCATCATTTGTATTTAGTCATGTAAGAAAATACTGAAACATCTGGGGTCAAGTGGATGACTGACCAGTGCCTTTCTTTCATTAATTGACTATCTCTTCACACTTTTCATTGTCTATGGTTTGTAATTCTATCTACCAATTCACTCTATCATTTATTTCATTTGATTCTATGTATCTTTATAAATAGGTAATAAAAATCACTTCTGTTCATATTATTCTAAGAACAAACATCAAAATATCATCAAAATCAATGAGGTTTCATATATCTTAATCAAATATTGATTACTTACAAGCATATTTTTCAAGTAACCTTCATTTACATCTGTCAACGAAGTTGAAAAGAGGTATATGTTTTTGGTCGCATCTGTTGGTTTATTTGTATATTTGTTGGTTTGTTGGTTCACATTTGTCCTGTCTGCAAGATTATCTCCAAAAGTTCTAAATAAATTTAATTCAGATTTTCTGGAAGGGTGGACAATAGGTAAAGCAAGAACTGATTAAATTTTGGAGCGGTTTCATGCACAATTACCTCCCCTACGCCATAGTTATATGTCCAAAACACATAATATTGCGAATTTTCTTTTCCTGTTCGTAAGATATCTCCAAAAGTTCTAAATGAATTTCATGATTTTCTACTCTCTGAGTGCTTCCTAGTTATTAAAGTAAATACATCATGATTATTACTTATTTTGGGAATTTCTTGGTAACAGGTCTGGTTAGTCACTCAATAGAAACCATCATGTGACCAATGTCTTATGGCAGCATGCTGTGTTAGGTGTGATCAATTAAAGAATTGTTAAAAAAGGTGATCAATGAATAAGTTACTTCCCTCGCCTTTTGTTGGGTGGTGATCACTGAAAAAGTCTGAATTTTCATAAAACAAGCGTGAACATTGCCGAACACATTAAGGGACCAAATTTAGCATAAACTTACATTGTAAATTGAACCCTCCCTAAAAACTTATTTTGGAGGGGAAAAAAACTGATAAGGAATAAATGTTTAAATTTTCAGCTCTCTAGCTCCATTGGTGCAGCCTGTATGCGCGATACATACAAACATACAAAGATAGACAGCCAGCCAGACAGACCCACTTGAAAACTGAAGAAACCTATGTTGTCAGTTTTGGTGACAGTTTTAGTTGACGGTTTCTAATATCTCGATCACTGCTACTACTATGAGTATATTTTTGAAAGAGTCATCCAACTGCATGTTCTGGGTTTGGACACCATTTTTGTATCTTCCTTACTTTTGAAGAAATATATAAAGAATGTAAAAATAATAAGATGAGTTTAAATCATTAAAATTAAAAGACATTACAAAGAGGAAGTGAATAAATGAAATCTATAAATCTCTAATCTGATCAGTCAGACTCAACTGCATCTTTATTGAAGGTTAAATATGCAGGATATTGCACAATTCAATTATCAAAAGCATTAAAATTTTATTTTGTTATTTGTGAGATAAGATGTCTTTAAATCTTAAAGCAATTGCTTTAGCTGTCTCATTGACTCTTTGCCTGTGTTTAAAAATGATTTTGTCAGAGCTTATGTTTTATTTTTACAGTTATCTGTATTAATTAGAAATTTACTATGCTTTGTAAAACATTCATTTTTCAATGTACCATAATTAATAAACTTAATCATTGTGTCATTCTCTGAAAGGTGCTTTAAATATGTATTTCCTTATCAGCCATAGAATAAAGCTAGTGAACACAGATTAGGATTATTAAAAATTATATGAACAAAAATAATGAACAGGTATGTAAATTGATTAATAGTTAACAAATAATCATACTGTCTTAAACAGCTTTATTGGAAATTAATTTAATAAAGTTTAATACACAAAAGCATTTCTAATATTCAAGATACATATTAATATATTCTGGAATTTTTTTCCATTAAAATATATTAATGTATAACTAGATATTAACAAAAATTTTCACCAGGAAATTGACACTCTATTTTAAAAACGTAATTAAATTTAAAAAACATTTTTCTTAAGTTTTTTCTTGTTTTTGCTAGAAAGAATAAAGCTTAAATCTTTGTCTTAAAAAAAATGTTTTTCTTTAATTATAAAGTAGATTTGGAATGCTATAAAGTCAATATTTACTTAAATTGGCAATAAATTGATCATTATGCCATACTTGATGACAGCTAATTAAAACAAATTTAAACTCAGTTGTTAAAAATATACCAAAAGTAAATTAATCGTTAGATTTCATGCTGAATATTTCTGTTCATTCCTATGTATAACAAATGCAATAAAATATTTTTTAGTAATTTTATTTTTTCTCATGTCATGTCAGTCTTTATATTCTGTAAATTTTAAACTTAGCTGTAGAGATTGTTTTCAAAGCTATATATTAACCTTCATTCAACTAATATTACAAATAAAAAAATTAAAATTTATGTAAAGTTATGTAAAACTTTACAATTTTTATTAATAGGATTGTGAAAAGTCTGTTAGGATATCACAGGATTTTGATCTATCTGAAAACGTATACATACATGAATATACTCACATGTATACACATATGTATACATCAACTTGCACCCCTCCATATACACAATATAATTGTAATTTGATTATTTCCACTGAACTAACTATAGAAATATAACACTTTTTTGAATGAAAAGATTTTGGGAAAATTTTCTTCATCAACTCCGAACTATGTTTTCATTTTTTTCACTAAGAAATTTGGGAGTAAATTCTATTTTTTAAACGAAATTGAAAGATAATTAAAACATTCCACCTTCTCTGTTTGAAAACTTCTCATGATTACTTTGTAATAAAATAAAGATTATGAGAATGTCCATCATTAAAACTTTACCAAATGATTGACGACCATGGTGAGAGAACCCATATCACAAGTAGTTTTCAAAATTTGTAAGCATATGTCTAAATCTTAGTCACCAATTACCATTAAACTTTTTGATTGATTTAATTGCTGTACAAGTGTGACAAACTTTCCTCGCTTTATCTACTGACCATGATCATCTATTTTTATAGCAGAGGGAATAATTTAGCAAGTGTCATGTTGGCTGTATGCCTGATGATAGAGTGATCAGTAGGTCTGACCCTGACATGACACACCCTTACTGTCTGTCGTGGATGGCCACCTACAGGCCCTCCATCTTTATTGTCTGGCCTAATATCACACTTCTGTCCGTCACTTCTTGAGGAATAGGTCTTTGTTTGCCAATAGGAAAAAGCTGTTAATTGACATCTTGGTGTTTGGTGTGCATTTCACTTGCTGCCAGTTGTGTACTGTTTTCTGCAGTGACAGACTTCATTATAAAATTAATATAAAAAGTAATTGTTATAAAAATGATGGTGAGTTTCAGTTTGAAGCAATGGTTTATATTCTTTAAAAATAAAATTTTACAGATAAACAGAAGAATTCCAGAGTTGCTGTTGACAATATTTCATTATTTTTAATCACTGTTACCCACAACATTGGTTTATTGCTGGGTGTAGGTTATTCATGTGTTCTGACATTTATATGTATTTATGTATCTATCGATGTATCCAGACTTTGCCCAGCCCTAAATGTTCATAGTAGAAACTTGAAATTTTGCACACACACTCCCCTCAATGAGTAGGGGAAATGATTTTTTGTTTTTTTTGAAAATTCCCCTCCAAAATAGGTTTTTAGAGGGGGATTCACTATGCAATGTAAGTTTATGCTAAATTGGTCACTAGTTTGTGCCTGCTTGTTTTTAAAAAAAATTTTCCCAACTTTTTAATTGTAAATTTAAACTGTAAATTTTCTGTATGAGTTTTTACTAAAAAATCTTCACTCTCATTTCAATCCAAGATTTCTTGAAGTTTCCGGACATTTAAAGAAAAAAACTTTTATCTTGTGGTGTGCATTTTTGCTCTTCAAGAAATGTTTCACAGACCTGAAACTGATTAACTATCAAAATCTATTTGCAATCACTGCAAAAGCAAGATAATTTTGAATAGCCAGACTATTGTCTAAATTGCATATCATTTGAATTTAGTTGGTAATTTTGACTACTTATGTTTCTTTCTGTACAAACTGAGTCAATGGAAGAGAGCCATCTTTATTTTGATTGTGAAACAACCTGCCTTCAAATCTTTTTTTTGTTAATTTGTAAAATTCTATTGAATCAGGGTTTAAGAGACTAGTTCTTTTGTTCTTTTTCTTTTTATTTCTACAGTCAATAATATATCTCTTTAACTAGGATATTTTTAATCATTGAACAAAGAAATTCTGCTGATCCACTGATAATTTATTTCTCTTGCAAAATCTTTCTCTTTATGCTTTGAAAACAGCTGAAGAGCAGTAATGTATCCAACACTATTGACATCACTTTCAAGATTAATTTTTAGTTGTATTTTTTGTATTTTTCAATACATCTGGAGCAAGGAACCAATGGCTGTATGAGACTGGCCTAATAACAGATGAGGCATTATAAAATACAGTGGTCTTATTTGTAATGTATTTAATTATATCAAGCCAAAGTCATGATGTGTCTTTTAAGCTTCCTTAAACTATTTTTAAGCTGATAACAAAGCTTTCCTTTTATTATTTTCCTATAGCTTACATCAGCCTTTCTCAGCCTTTTTAGACTGGAGGAACCCTTGAAATAATTTTCATTTCTCAAGGAACTCTTGCATAACAAATTATATGTACAGCTACAGCATCAGTATGTACAGCTAATAACACATCATACATTTGTATATAATCCAAAATTATCAGTATTCTACAGTGTACAGGAAGATACTTTGTATATATTTGTTCATTTTGGTGAACATTCTAAGATACTCTATTTTTTCCAGTTCTCTATCACCCAAAGGACATTTTAATATAAAAATATAAAATGGAAGTCAGTTTCCTTGAAAAAATATCAATAAGTTTAGCTTACATTTCATAAAAATAATGTTTTTTATAAACTTTATATACTTATTTAAAAATATAAGAACTCAGACGGCAGATATAACAACATTATCAAATAACTGGTTCAATACAAAGAAAAACATAGTTTTCTACAGATAGACTTGATTAATGAAAATTAAATTCGGAAATCTATTAGCAATGGGAACAAAAATATGAGTCAAGTCAGCACAATTTTTAACACTAATTTACATATGAATTGTGGATTGTACCTATTTAGTGTGAAACTTGTGCTTGCTTTCTGCTGTACAAATACTTAATATGGGGTTTAAGCAGATATCTAGGTAAAAGAACGGGATGATAATTACAAAGAATTAAACTAAGGGTAAGCATTATCAAATTAAGCAAGATATTAAGCAGGCTGCCTATAGATAAAATATGGAGCATTACCTAAAGATTAAATCAAAATATCAAATGTCATTTAATAAATAAAGCCAGATTTAAGACAATTGAGAGAAAATTTTATTTGACCAAATCTAAAAGGTAAGGGCCTATCTGATTTTCTGTCTCTGGCTCTGCCTATGGAAACAAGAAAAAATAATTCTTCAGAAATTTTTTTTTATTAAAATTGATGCAAATCGTTGAAAATTGACAAATAAAACAATAAAAATCTTTTTGCTATTGACGATATAAATGGACGAAAATTGATAAATATAAAACATTTGGAACCCTAATTTATAAGTATTTTATTATATTCTTGATATTAGGAAAAACCATAGGAAAAACTTGTCTAAGATGAATAATGAACAAGTAATGGGCATTTTAAGGATTTTGCAGATAGGGTGGGTTTTTTCATGAATGCAGCCAACTAATTTGGCAGTCAACTTGGACTCCATCTTGAAATTTATGCCTTTCCTGGGGTCAAACTGTGGTGGACTTTTGATATGTTATTGCACACACTTGATACTACAAACTTGTCTAGGATGAATAATAAATGACTAATGAGCATTTTAAGGATTTTGCAGCCATCTTGGACGCCATCTTGAAAATTATACTTTTCCAGTGGTCAGTCTGTGGTGGACTTTTAGTATGTCATTGAGCACACCTGATACTACAAAAAACGTTGAGAAATATTTTGTTGCAAATCTTTTGGAGATAGGGTGGGATTTTTCAGTCAACTTGGACACCATCTTGAAATATATACCTTTCCAGTGGTCAGACTGTGGTAAACTTTTGATATGTTATCAGAAACAGTTGGAAAAACTTGTATATAATGAATATATATATGAATATAATGGGCATTTTAAGAATTTGGCAGCCATCTTGAAAATATACCTTTCCAGTGGTCAAACTGTGGTAGACTTTTAGTATGTTATGAGCACACCTGACACCACAAAAAACCATTGAGAAACCTTTATTTAGCAATTTTTGTGGTGGTAAGGGTGATTTTTTCTTCATAAATGCACCTGACTATGTGATAAATATGAGATATTACTGCAAATTATGATGTCATAAATTCTGGTCTGTAAATTGTTAAAAAAATTGGAAACATGGTTTTTTTCACAACTCCTATACACATACTCTGATATTTCAGTGAGATATTGCTTGTAACATGATCTTCATGCTGGAGCAAAATATTGGACACTATTATGAAAAGCCTTTGATTTGTCCTGTCATTTATCAAAATAAACCCAGTACACTTTTGTCAAATTCCAGTCCAAGTACAAGAACACCAAATTTAGGGGAGTAAACTCTTCACTGTTTGTCACGTTAAACCAAACCGATATGTAAAATTAATATTCCCCTACCATGATTTGAAATCACGACCAACTGATTGGTGATAGACTGACTAAATTGACAAGTATTTCATATCTACGAAAGTTTAAGTTAGAAATACGCAATTCATTCTAATAAATAAATACGTTTATAAAATTAACATTTCCCTACCGTGATTTAAAATCATGACCAAGTGATTGGTAGCCAGTTCTCTTACTGACTGAGCCAAACTGACTAGTCTTACATATCTACAAAAATGTATCTTACAGATACGCACAGGCTTATTTCATTCTAATAAATAAATACATTCATACAAAAAATATATATAATTTTTTATTTATTATATATACAATACCAAAGTTGCATTAATCATCTTCAGTCGGAATAGAAGTTGGAGTAGAGTTTGACCCTGCAGCAGCCAGGGTTGTTCTTACAAATTTTTAAACATCTATCTCTACCTGATAACTACAAAACTTTAAAAAGTACAAGAAAATCTCTTAAAATTGTTCAAAATGAGGGCTTTCACTTTTTAGCACAAATTTCACAACTATAATTGTAAACAGTAACAATCAAAATTAGTGTGTGAATCTATACTGGATTTCTCAAGGTTGGGTAGATGCATTACAACCTGGTAAACCTGTGTTGCTACCTTTTAAAACTATGTTACCATATGAAAAACAGTGCCGTCAGAAGGTTTATTTGCTTGTTTAGTATTCTTTACTTTTGGAGAGGCCTTCCTCTTCATTTGCCGCATGGTTGTGTAAACAGAAAATTGAATAGTATGGAATCAAACAAATGAAATTAAAACAGCTAAAACAATGCACACTATTTTTTTGTATTATTTTTTTTTAGATAAGGTGTCTTCACCCAGACTTTCAGAAAAGGAGGGGTCACAGTAAGACAGGGGCTCAGTTGAAAGAAGGGCACTCCCCTAACATGTTTAAAAATAAAATCCACAATTCCATTTAGGCTATATATATGTATATACACACAAAGAAAAATGTTAAAATTGTATGTGGTAAATATTCTTAAATCCATTAAATTCAATGTATTATTTTTGTTGTGTCTTCTATTAAAATATATTTTTGAATTTTGACTAAAAAAGAGCTCTTTTGATATGAAGAAGAAAAAGGGCAGGGGCTAAAGCCCCCCAAGCCCCCCATCTGTGCATGTTTATGGGGGTCTTTAGAATTGATGAGATTTTAAAACTGTTCTCCATATCTTCATTGTCTTTTGGACAGATAAGTATATTTGCTTGTCATTATCAAGTATCATTTTGGCTGGACTTTATGATGTATGGAGCAGACTGCCATAATTGACATGTAAAATAATTTTCTGTCCGTTGTACGAAACTACGGCTTAAAAGTATTTCGCTTACTTCTCTTCAGTGTTGACAATTTAGATATAATTTATATCTAAATTTAGATGATTCTAAAGAGTGGAAACTATGAAGAAAGATCTATAATCTTCAATTTTATTAGATTTCTCTTTAAACTCGACACTACACTGCCTTGTGTGCTGACTAATATATCTGGCAAATGTCAACTTTGTACAATGGCCATTTGTTGAGTAATCGCGTTGCACATACACAGACAGATTTCTTCAATTGTCAACCATTATTAATTTTTTACTAGTATTTGTTTCATCTTAATTTCTGTTGCTTTTCATTGCAACTAATCAGACCATCATTCTACGGCTCTGTTAGTAAACAGTGCAGATCTGATATAAATAATAAGCTCTTGGTAAGACTCAAACTAGCATCCCTTTCACCTTGGGAAGCCTATCATACAGTGATAGCTGCTCTACCGCTTAAGCTACAATAGCCTACGGTTGCAGAAGATCAAATCTAACCATATGGCACTGCTGAGTGCTCAGGGAAAAATAGGGAATAGGTCTCTATGTTTAAATTTGATCTTCTGCAACCTCTACTCAAGCAGTAGAGCAGCTATCATGGTAAGATAGGCTTCCTGGGAGAAAAAGAGATGCAAGTTTCAGTTTTGTTGAGAGCTTATTCTTTATTTCCAATCCGTGCTGGTTTTTCTTAAATATAATTTTTTTTTAATATAATTTTTATTGAACCTATTCATATATTTGTTGTATTAGAAAGTCCATTGGATATCATAATAATATCAAACCTTTATTTTATATCCTGAATTACAGAAATCAGGCTACTGAAAATAATCCTAAACTTTTGTATCATCTCAGGTATGTGAGCTATCAAAATAATTTTTGTCTCTAATTTTCTTTTCTTATGAATAAATAAAATTTGTACAGATTTGCAATGTCTGTTTTTTTAAAAATGAATCAAACATCAAGTTTAATATTCAGCTAGTTTATATTAGATAACCAATTCTATAATAGATGTATCATTATAATGTTAATAGTTCCAGCCATTGTAGATTCTGATTAGGATATCAATTTATCGATCATATCCATGCAGATAGCAAATTCCCTTTGTCTTATTACTTTTAAAACTAATCTCTCTCTTTCTCCCTCTCACACACACACACACACACACACACACGCACATGCACATGCACACATCTTTCCGACTTGCTTCTTAGTTGAGTTACAGTTTATTACTTACACTATCATTACTACCACTATGACAGATACATACACAAACATTGGCTTTTCCTTTTAATAATAAATAGACAGAAATATGTTTATGATAAATATTATTGTGTAGATGATATTCATTTTACAAATAAAAAAATATAAGTGAAGAATGGTTATTATAAAAATATATTAAATTTATTCTTTAAAATACAATTCAAAGAAATCAATACAGGTCTGGTTAGTCACTCAAAGGAAACTGTCATGTGAATAATGTCTTTTGGCAGCATGCCGTATTCGGGGTGATCAATTAAAAAATTGGAAAAAAAGAGTGATGAATGAATAAGTTACTTTCTCTTGTCTTTCGTTGGGCAGTGATCACTAAAAATGTCTGAATTTTCAAAGAACAAGCGAATATAAATTAGTGATTTAGCATAAACTTACATTGTAAATTGAACCCCCCACTAAAAACCTATTTTGGGTTGGAATTTTCAAAAAAACAAAAATGTTTCTAGACATAATAAGGAGTAAATGTTGAAGTTTTCAGCCCTCTAGCTCCATTGGTGTAGCCAGCCAGCCAGGCAGACCAACTTGAAAACTGAAAGAAACCTATGTTGACAGTTTTGGTTGATGGTTTCTAATATCTAATAATATTTTATACTGAACCATACACATAACGTGCAATTTGTGGGCAGTGAATGGTCTTGTGAATGGTTCGGCTGCATTTCCCTACAAGCTATTTTCTCTACAAATATCTCTCACTTTCAAACTCAGTCTGAAAATTTAAGTTCAATATCTTATAAATAAATGGTTAATCAAATTTCAGGTAATGATGTTGCATATTATTTGGAAATACTAAATTAAAAGATGTATTTAAGAAGTCTAAGAGTGTGAGAAAAGATTACCAAAACTGAAGTGTTATAACCTGAATATATTAATTTGCTAAAATCTTTATCTTTTATTGGGCCTTTATTTTCTCCTTATTTATGACTATAGAAAGTTATGTTTTATTGAAATTTATTTTCAAATAATATATATTTTAAAGAAATTTATCAAAGTACATATTTTACTCATTTAATAAAATAAAGTTCTAAATTAAAATTTAAATGTTTTCATATTTTAATACAAAACTTGGCAAAATCTCAATTTTGAAGTGGCCTCAGATTAGATGATTTATAACAATAAAATTTACCTAATGCGATGACTACATGATAATGATTAATATTTATTTATAACTTTTTTATTTTTAAATATGCAAAAATTGTACAATTTTCTTTCCCAATTGGGTGTATAGAATTCAAGTTTTATTGAATTTATATCAAGAATTATCAATGACTATATGTTCCCAAGACCCCACTCTTGATTCATAGCTTGGAAGTTCCTGTCTTCTATGTGTAATGTTTTCTTTGCTCCTTCCAATAATGGAAATAAATCTGTTAATTGTTTGAATATAAACTTTGTGCTTTAATGTTACTTTATTTTGCCATAAGAATTGATTAGATTTAGTTTAACTCAACTGATAAAATACTTATGACTTGGCCAAAAGCAAATATTTTAACAATATTTTAGCTTTCACCTTCTTGTGTGTGTGTGTGTGTGTGTGAGAGAGAGAGATGAACATATTGCTTAAATTATTCTACAATGATAATTATTTATTATAAATTTCAGATGTAAATATTTTAGAATACAGGAATACCTAGAATAGTGTGATTTTGATTAGTGCAGGTTTTGATGTAGTACAGTTAGGGTATTGCTG
Source organism: Architeuthis dux (assembly GCA_006491835.1). Taxonomy (NCBI): domain Eukaryota; kingdom Metazoa; phylum Mollusca; class Cephalopoda; order Oegopsida; family Architeuthidae; genus Architeuthis; species Architeuthis dux. The sequence goes on along the minus strand of VCCN01004615.1, from coordinate 1,539,584 downwards.
TACAAATTAATGTAACTAAGTATAAGATGAAAAAAAACATATTAAATTATAACCTTGAACAGTGCGGTTTTGAACAGTACAAACAATTTTGGAACAAATTAACCACACTAATCAAGATATACCTGTATATATTTCTGCACAGTCATTTTATATCACACCCAAAATAAACAAACTGGATGAAACAAAAGTTAAAATACATTTGGTGAATATAGCAGTACAGTTAAATACTGTTCCAAAAATAGTTTTAAAATATGATTCATATAAAAAGTAACAAGAATATGCATTTAGAATGTTTCCAAATTGTGTTTTAACTTTCAACTGAAATCAAATGAAGGTTGGATTTTTGCTTGTGCATTGCTTATAAGAGTTACTGGTAAGATTAGAAATGCATAAATTAAGATTATTTATTAAGGGTATTTCTCTTTTATGAAAAAAGTGTTTTTTTACCTGTTTAAATTACTTTCTTTTGCAGCCATTAGGTGAATATCATCATTTATTGGAAAGGAAAAATGAAGAACTTTACTCAGATATATTGCATTTGCAATTTACCCATATGAAAAAGTCATTTGTGGAAGTTTTGAATTAAAGGTAAGAACAAGCTGCTTGTTGTGCATTTTGATGTGAAGTCTTAGAATTAGATATCTGAAAATACCTTTGAAAGTTTTATATATTGTAAGTAAAATTGTATTTATAAGGTGCAGCTAAGCAGAAGTGCTCAGCAACCATAAGGAGGCCTCATCCGATATGTTATACAGAGGTGGGAACAGAAAGTTGTGTTCAAAGTTGCTGCTTGGAGTCACCAGAGAAATGTAAAAGTGTGATCATCTTACATGAATCCTTCTTTTCAAACTTGGAGGAAGAAGAGAAAGGGACAAATAAAAAGGACGTTTAGATTCATAAATTGACTGCATATTTGATTGAAGGGTTATTTTTTATATTATATTTGTAACTTTAAGTGCAGAAAGATCTGAAATATATATACTATGAATATCTTTGTTGGTTTATAGTCATTAAATTAACTTTCTGTTATTTGTAAAATTTTAAAGTATTGAATTCTTACACTACTGTTTTATCAATTCATAATTATTTAATTATATCTATTATTTTCTGGCATCATTTTTAATAATGTGAAAAAAAAAAAATAATAGCATTCCAAGGGAAATTATGAATCACTGCCATTCATATATGCTCTGTTGGGGGTAGTCAATTAAAAAGTTGGAAAAAGGGGATCAATGAATAAGTTACTTCTCTCGTCTTTTGTTGGGCTGAATTTTCAAAAGAACAAGTGGGCACAAACTAGTGACCAATTTAGCATAAACTTACATTGCATATTTAACCCCCCACTAAAATCGTATTTAGGGGTGTAATTTTCAAAAAACAATAAAAACATTTTCCCTACTCATTGAGTTGGGTGTGTGTGCAAAATTTCAAGTTTCTACTATGAATGGTTAGGGCTGGCCTAAGTCCAGATACATAGATAGAAACATAGATAGATATAAATGTGTTGTGGGTAGAGGTGATTAATAGTTTTAAAATAATATTATAACAGAAAATTAAATTTCTTTTTTACTGTGATGACATAATTAAAATTATTTATCCTTGATAAAATGGTTTGACAGAGTAAGTTTTTTGCATTAGTGCAATGGAAAACCTATTTAAATAAACAGTTGCTAAATGTTCAAATTCATAATAGCAAATTGAGACATGATTGAAAAAATAACCAAATTAAATGAAAATAGAAGAGAGGAATATGTTTATATAATATCTAATTAGTAGTTGAGTTCATTTGGGAATTATTAATGTAAAGGATTACATGAACATAATGTAGACAGGTCTGGTTAGTCATTCAATAGAAACTGTCACGTCACCAACGTCTCTTGACAGCATGCCATGTTGGGGGTGATCAATTAAAAAATTGGAAAAAGGGTGAACAACAAATAAGTTACTTTCACCTTTCATTGGATTACTAAACAGTCTGAATTTTCAAGAAACAAGTGCTGCTGGACACAAACTAAAGGACCAATTTAGCATGAACTTAAATTTTAAATTGAACCTCCCACTAAAAGCTTATTGAGGTGGGGGGTGGGGGATTTTTAAAAAACAAAAGAATTTTTTTTCTAGACATATAGGTCTAGAATATAGGTTTAAATTTTCAGCCTCACAGCTCCATTGGTGCTGCCTGTACACGTGACACATACATACATACACACATAGATAGTCAGTCAGCCAAAATCACTTAAAAACCAAAGAAACCTATTTTGAACTATGTTGATAGTTTTGGCTTCTAATATCTTGTGTATCATTTTTAATAAGATCTTATTGTTTCTTCTTCAATGTTTTGATTGTTCACTAACTTTCTTTAGGAAAGCTGAACATTAAACATACTCACATTAGTGTGTAAGCACACACACATACACATACACATGCACGTGTGCATGCACAAACACACATTTGCACACAGGTTTTTTCCATTGTGTGTGTGTATGCGTGTATGTAATTTATGCTTGTTAAAAATATATATATATGTGTGTGTGGGTGTGTGTATGTATGCATATATGCTTGCATATATTTTGGTGATGATGACAAAACAGCCAGAATATTAAAGAAAAATGATAAACAGATTTAGGATTAATATAATTAATATATTAAAATCTTACTTTTATTGATCCTGTAAGAAAAAGGCTGAATCAACTTTTTCTAGTGAATATTGAATATTATTGCTTTTATGAACTTAAAATAGGTATGAAATAAAAATGTCCAAGTCATATTAAAAACATTACAATTTATGATTGCTTTTATGAATTGTATTCTAAAAGAAATATGAAAATATTATGATGTAAAAAAGTTGCAACAAAAAGAGGCAAATAAATATTTTAAAATATTTATTCTAAAACATTAAAGCTCTTTTATGTTTGTATATACGTTTTTATAATTTATTGATGAAAATATTATCAGTATTATAAAAACTGTTTAGTTATTTCCAGGTATTTTCTTACTATCTCTTATCTTTGTTACTTTTAAATTGTCATTTTCTTATGAGTATTATTAGCTAGCAAAGCAATGAGAAGGGTGAAAAAATCTTGTTTTTCTTATACAATTAAATATCACTTGTATTAGTTTTCTGTATGGTCATTCAAAGGCTCTTGTTGTATGTGCCGTCATTAACCCTTCTTGACCCAATATCACTTTATAATACCCCTTGTGGTTTAAGAAAGTATGAGTTCTCCCTCAGGCTACATGATTCAAATACAAAAGAGGCCTTTATATTTCATTTCAAGTATCTAGTAATCTCTTTTCTTTTTTCTTCCTACTGAAAACAAAAAATGTGAAGAAAACTTCCTTACACTATTTAACTAGCTTTCAAGCTTCAAGTAAATCAACAATTACAATAAGTTCATTTTTTAATAATACATATCTTAAAATGGAACCTTTATAAATGAAACAAACATCTTAAAAAGCAGTATTTTAAGATAAGAAAAACAAAAAAATGAACTCTCTATAGAAGATCATATAAAATACTGTTTTTTATGTGTATTTTCTTTTTTCAGTAAGAAGCTGAAAGCAAATTATTTCAAGCAGACCTTTTTCAGTGTTATTTGTTTCACTTATTTTTTCTACTTTCTCTCTAGCCTGCAGTGTAAATACACATTGATACATTGATATAAGTACATCTTTCTACTATCAAGTGTGAAACTTTTCTCCTATATCTTTCATTGATAGACTGCACTTTTCAGTGATCTTCTAATAAAAAAGAAATTGCTCATCTTCTGGAGCGCAAGACATAAGAAGAGAGATGGAGCTGCAGAGCAACACACCTCATTACATATCATTCTTTCAAAAATGATTATATTATAGTAATGCATATCAAATGAGTAGAGGTAGTTCCCTTTATAACTGCAACACTTCATTCGTTACTTGGCCCTTATTTCTTTTTCTTTTTTTATTACTCTGCCTTCTTTTTCCACTGTTTTCTTCTTTCCTTCTCTGCAGCAATTTTCTCTCTTATTTCTACCTTTCTTGGATTCTTTTATTATCATTTTATTTCTTCCTTTACTTTAACCTTTTTTTAATAGCATTTTCCCACTTTTGACTAGTTTTCTTAGTTTCTCTTCTACTAGTATTCCTTTTCTGCTTTCTTGATTACTGCAAAAAACAATTGCAGCAGACACCTATTGTTTGGATATGAGTGGACAGCGTTAGGATGAATTAAATAATTGGAGTGCTTGAGTGTTGTGAATGTTTCAGGATATCTCCTCCCCTGCTCATATATCCATCCAGCCTCCGCAATCCAACATCCCAGATCCTATTGTATTCAAGTGAGAGGCCTTTCATTCTTGTGTTAATTAATCAATAGTTGAGCTTTCGTCACCTGTACACACACTTTGTTCTTTGCTCCACTGCATTTCAATGAAGAGATCATTTGTAAGAAAACGTTTTAAAAAGTGAAGGTGAAGAAATCTTTATTCAGGCCTGTCTTTTTGTTGACCAGAGAGCATGTTAAAAAAAGAAATCAGTGGAAGCCTTAGCTATCAACTCTTAGCTATAAACTTTGTAAATGAAGCCTGGGCCTGATGCCAGTGCTTTTTATATAGAATCTGTAACAGCAGGAGATTGGCTATCAAGTGCTCAAGTGGGCGGAGCCAGAATTCCTGAAGCTGGCTGTCCAGGATGGTGATAGGTCGTGTGGCTTGGGACCTGGCATTGGCACAGCTATTCTACTGCTGATGCTGCAGCCCATATTTTCTGATTGCCAACATGCTCTCATATGAAATGCACTGGGTTTAATCTGGCATTATAATATCTGTAGTTCACACAGAAATAGATGGAAACAGGCAAATCTGTAGCAACAACGACAACAACAATATTGTCAACAACTTCAGAGATTCACTATCATGCGAGCATTTTCAGTTTTTAATTTAAAGGACACAATTGCAGGTGACAAAAAAGTAGAGAAGAAATCTAATTGGAGTGCTATGTTGTAGGCGAAACATCTCACGACTGTCTGTCACTGAGACACACACATACACACACACACACCCACACTCACACAGACCACGCTGCTACAACAACCACTGCACAGGTAAAAACAAACAAAGATATCAACTAATATCTTCACATAAACACAACTATACAAATATATCTACATCTATATTTATCTATCTGTATGTATATATATATCTATATATTTATATATATATATGTATATATGT
>VCCN01004615.1:1512930-1524497 GCA_006491835.1 Architeuthis dux | reverse complement strand
TATATATATATTATTTATCAGTGCATCTGTATGAGAGGTTGCAAACTGTTTTATTTTTTTGCATGCTTTTTCATAAATGATGCTTTTTCATAAATGATAGTGGAAACTTCAGATATATATACACACACACACACACATAGGTATTTCAATAAGTTTCATTTATTTGACACAACAAATATTTATCTTTCAACATAATGTTCTTCCTTTTCAATGCACTTACCATAAATTGCAGTGGATAAGTTGAATTTCTAAGCCCAGAAAAATCTTTCAAGAACTAGGGGTTGACTTATAGGGCGAGTATAAAATATAGAAAATTACAGAATTTTGAGCAAAAAATCTTGAGGTTGACTTAAATGCCAGGTTGACTTGTATGCTGCAATTTACAGTAATTCAGTGGTGAATATTAATCACATGGATTGAACATTATACAGTGAAAATTTCAGATCAAAATACAGATAATAACGTTTTTGTTATGATTAACAATTAAATCTTCTTTTTTAAGATCATGTTTTACTATAAACAAATGCTTCAATTATTAAAGTTATCAAATTTTTACATTTTTACCATTTTCTAAACTATTTTGTATCTCTTTCGTGTACTTAAAATATAGTAGTAATTAATATCTACACTAAGAGAATTATTGGTTTGTTGTAATATGTATTTTATATCTAAGGGGTTATTGCCATTAGTATAGTAATTACTTATCATAATATACATATTTATTTTCTCTTCTAGACAATGTGTGGTAACAAGTCTTCATCACTTAAGCCCTCGCATAAAATGTTTAATAATATCATGAATATTTTGGGAAGTAAAATTTATTAATTCCATAAAATTCCTATAATAATATTACAAAGGTTTTTAGAAAACTTTAACTGTAATCTAAGAAATACTTTAAAAACTTTCTCGTTATAAGTATTCTTTAAAAACATAGAACAATTCTTTGAAATTCCCTTATTTGTTGTAAAATTCTTCTAATGCAATTCAATTACTTCACGCCAGTAAATGTGGTGGAATGTTCTTGAATAAATACTCAGTTGTTTATCATTTTTTCAAATTATATTCTTTCTGGCTAACTAGCTAGAAAATACATAATGTTTTTACCATGATTAAATTATATTAATGATAATAGCAATATTAATAATAATTATATTATATGTTAATAGTAATAGTAACAAAAATACTTTGTTGTCTTTTGCTTTAAGAAATTTATATTTACAAAATATAAATCTGTATTTGACCAGAACACAAGAAAAAAAAAATTTCATATTTTATTTGGTTAATATTTTGAAGTTTTATCTTTTGAAAATTTAATAAGCTTGAAATGTGAAATAATAGAATTCCTTGTGATTATTGCTGGATTTATGATGGTGAATATTTTAATACAAAGAAAAATCCTATTAAGGACTAAAACTTTTAATATCTTAGTTGAGAAATCACAATAACTTATATAAACTCCCTGTTAAAAATAAAGTATTCTTCAAGTTCTAGAATCATTCTAAAAATTCATTTTTTTGTTCTGCAAATAATTCTCTTTATTGTAGCAACATATGCTATGTTGATGATAGTTTCAACTAAACGTCAGTTCAATGAAATTATATTACTATTAACATAAACAATAAATCAGTTTTCAATATGATGTTATTGATAACATTTGCAATTTGTCTGAACTGTTTTAGGGATTGCCTGTAATTTGAATTAGAAATATTGTATTTTTTAAACTTTATTTATTTTTAGAAAAAATGATAGTTCATTCCAAATGTATCCATACTCTTGTAACCATTATAATTATTACTTTTCATTATAAATATTTAAGTCTTCTAACCTTATATTTATGTTATATATTTTGCATTCAATCTGTTTTAGGATAAAAGATTTAATGTTCTTAACAGGAATTAATAAATAAGACAATAACAGATTTCTTTTTGGTCAAAGCAGTTTTTGTATTTCTTACAGATTGTATGAGTCACTCTAAATAACTGAAATATTTAAAAATTTAAATATGTTGTAGTTTAAAAATATATTTAAACAAATATGTATGTATATCCTTTAGTATAAAATGTTGAAATTATGTTATAGGTCTTCACATTATATGCTTCTGGGTATTTATGCTTCCTTTCCAATATGGTTTTCTGAAAATATTCTTATATGAAAATTGTTAAGCCTAATTGTTTAGAAATCACATAAATTTGGATCAAAATTAAAATAGTATCAATTTTTGTTATTCAAAAGTCTTTGAGATGATGGAAATTTGTATATTTGGGGATTCTATATACAGTTACATGGATTAGTTTTTATCCAGGAATTTGATGCTTTATAAACGATATTACTTGTAAATGTCTCTTAATTTTTAGTCTTATTTAATAACTTTAATTCTAGAGTTATAAATGTGTATTACTATTTACATATAATTACCAGTTTTCAACTGCAGCAGTGTATTTATCCTTATAAATGCAGTTATGTAATCATACATCACTTTTATAAAAATTAATATCTTTTTGAAGTCCTAGAATTAAAAAAAATAATTCTTTCATTCTGTTTGAAATTAATTTCTATTTTATTCATTTTCCCTATTTTATTGTTTCTATTATTTCCTCACAATATTCTTTAACTCCAGTACTTAATTTATTTCAGAAAATATTTTTTCTACGGTGTTGGTGGTATTTTCCTTTGTGAAAGATAAAACAGAATTTTTCTTTATATTTTTCCTTATTAGCAGCCAATTATTTTGAGTAGGAAGTAGGAAGGAGCAGCGCACATCTATTATTACAGGTGAATTTGAGTGCTATGAAATGTGGATTAAGGGTTTTAAAAGAAACCGAACTGTTAAATAAGCTTCTGCCTCCATCCAATAAATAAGCAATATATATATATATTTATATATATATGTAAGCTTTTGTTTTCAGTCAAGTGCTAGTCATTGTAGTCAAAAGGGGATCAATTCATAATCTCTGTCTCCCTCTATTCTGCTGGTAGGTGAGGTAAAACGGAATTTGTCTTGCCACAGTTCAACAGAGGGTAATCTCTCTACAAGAGAAGAGACATGGTGATAACTTAGACGAAAGATATCGATACTACTCAAGACACTCTACAGTTGAATACTTCCGAGATTCAAATAATAGAGTAATCACTTATTATTATCCCTGTATCTACTTTCTTTATCCTCCCTTCTTACTCTTAATTGCTATTTCCCTATTATTTCCTCCTCTCCTTTTTTTCTCTGTGGGTGGGAAGTGTAGGAGCTGTATGAATAGGTCTTCTCAGTCTAGTATTAGTATGGTTTAATGACTAGTAGTACTTTTGATTTGTCAGTGCGTTTTTTAGAGGCTAAGTTGATATTTAAGTTAAATTTCACCAGCACACCTTTGCGAGTTTATGTATTTTTCCTTAACGTGTGTGTTTGAAAGAGAGAGAGAAAGAAAGTGAGTTTTATTTTAATGTGGTTCTTCCTCAGGATGTAAACATGCTAGCATGTGCTCTAACCTCACCACTACTTTTGACATGGGTGGCGCTAGCTTCAAGTGATAAATACATAATCTGCCTCATGCTTGCAGCGGACAGGGAGCAGGCAGGGGACGGGTGAAACAAACAAGCTAGTTTGAATTTGTCCTTCCTCTTCTGACCCCTCCTCTTCCTCCTTCCCCCCTTCCTACCTTTCACCCCCTCTTCTTCTTCTTCTTCTACTTCTTCTTCTACTTCTTCTTCTACTCCTGCCCCAGTTTTTACTCGGTTTTATTCCTTTCTCGTTAGTCCACCTCATTCATTGCAGACATTATTAATACATTAATTTTCAAAATGTTCTTTGGTGACAAGTCTTTAGTCTGTGCTTAGTAGGTTTCCGACAAGCTACTGAGAGCATTAGTATGTTGTAAAGTTCTTTCTCTAGGAGACTAATAATATCCATCACTTACGATGACACTTGACACATAATACCTACCTGTTGGTTTTTCGGCTCAAAATTTTAGATAAACGTTAATCGCGAAGTCTTTTTATACAAAACTGCCCAAATAACTTGCTTTTCAAACCCATCTTGAAATCATTTTAAAGTGTATGTTGAAAGTAGCAGAATGGTTTTAAGTAGATTATTTCCATTCACCATTAAATAAATAATTTGAAAAATAAAATATAATTTAAAAGAATCTTAATTTTTTATACACACTTCAACGAGTTGGTAAATAAATTTAAGAGTTTTAAATTTTCAAATCATCTTCTTAATTTATTTATTCATGGATGAAAATAAATGAAAACATTTGGTTCTTGATTATAAAAACAATCAAATATTTGTTAAATTCATTTTGGGAAGTAGGGGTCCCGGGTATTAAGTCTCCTTACGTTCCAACTTTTGTTTTTTCCCCTTGACAAAGGAAATATAAGCTGAATGTTTTCGAAGTTTCAAATGATAGAAGCACAATTAAAATTACAATTGTTAATATTATAATTGGTTTCAACATGTGAGTTTCTTTGTGTATTTTCTTCAATTGCAAATGTGTGTGCTAATTTACATCTGTTTCTATTTGTATCTCTTGGATTTTATGAGATAAGATTATTTGTTCTTATTTAAATTTACGATTTGTAAAGCATAAAATAAATCTTATCAAATTAGTTTAATATTTGATTGTAGAACCTGACAAGTAATATTCATTAATCTTTATATGAGTCACTTTTTGGTAAGCAGTTAACATTCTGATGCAAGCCTTGCATGCATCTCTTTTGGTTGTTTTAAAGGTTAAAGGAAAGGACTTTAGTTTAGAGTAAAAATTTGTTTGAAAATTAGCTTATGTAATTTTTATTTTATTCATACAGGAAGTTCCATTTTGTCATTAATCCTTTTGTTTCTTGAGAAATAAAAAAGGTTCTCTTCTGTTTCTCATAAAACTTCAACTACAACAATTGCTCTTTTCTTTAGTATTTTTCTTCTAAGCCTTATGAATGAGTTATCTGTAGTACCTTTCCATTTGAGCTGTCTTTGTCTTTGTGTGAAATTCAGAAGGATATGTATGGTTGCTGGAAGAAGAGTTTGCAAATAGAAATAAGGAAAGAAGATCATGAATTTTAACCTGATATGTTTATAGTTTAAGAAAGAATTGCTACAGTTTGGGATTGGGATTCATTGAAATTATTTCAGTGTGCTTTCATATTCTAAATTATTTCAGTTTATCGAATTTGGCACATCATTTATTTTGTTCATTTATTTCAAAATTCAAAGTTGGTATACGAGGGTGGATCAATAAGTCTGCAACCTCATACATAGCTAGTAGCTGAATTTTGATCATCTGAAATTTTTACTCTACAATGTTCGATCTATGCGATTAATATTCACCACTGAATCAAGTGCATTGACAAGTAAGGAAAAATAAATATTTGTTGTGTAAAATAAATCCTTTTTTTTTCTTTATCAGGCTACAGGCTTATTGATGTACCTATCCATGTACATCATAAAATAAATAAATAAGGTTTTATGCTGCAAAAAAGCTGAATGTTATAAAAATTCATTTAAACCAAACATTTCTTCATAAGTTCTAAATTTTTTTACTGTTTTAAATCAATCATACATTCTATATACTGTTTTCTAGCAAAGCCAAAAATTATTATTATGCAAATTTTGTGTATACAGCAAGTATAGAGTAGTAAGTATTTTTTAAATTTACTTTACAATTTTGTTGAGTTATTTGCGTTTTGAAATCAATACTTATCAGTAAAATCAGTAGAATAAAGACTCCTTTGCTAAAAGATGTTATAAATGCCATCAGATGCTTGATAAATCTCTGCTGGGGTTTACTGTCTGAAAGAAGGAAAATACCTTATAATATAAGCAGGTCTTTAGCCTGAAGCTACACAGTACACATACTGCACATAACAATCAGAGTTGTTTATTTCTTTATCAATATGGCCATGGTTTGCCTGCGAGGTACTATGTTGTTTGTAAATGCTTGAATAAAGTTGATTACTTGTCTTTTAATACATTTGCAAGCTTAGGTTCCCTCTGGATATGACACACTGCATAACCATCCTTAGTATAGCTAGCTGCTTGTTGAGTGAAACTCAGCAGTATGCTCAACCTAATTTATAGACTGTTAGTGTGGATTTTCCTTTGATTCGGTTGAATACAGATCTATATATAACAATCAACTCATTCATTCATGAATTAATGGAAATACCTAGTAAGAGCAAATCTATTGAGTTTTAAATCAGCACAAAAATATCCTTTTTACAGTAGACTCCCGTTATTATGGCACCTTGGGGGATTTAAGAGTGCCGTTAGAACGGATGGATTTTGTATGAAGTGTTTTCATAATGAGAAACCAAAAAGTACAGACAAAAATGAATGTCTATTACCCTTTCACGGTCTAATGGTCCATATACGGGTTACAGGTCTGCAAATAAAATTAATGCATTTCTACTTACACCTCGTTCCATCTTCCTAATTATTTCAAGCTTATCATTAATTTATAAGACTTTTCTTTTGAATTTCTTTCCAGCTTTCTGTGTTACTTTAAGCAGAATTATTTTAAGGGTTTACTAATTTTAGTTTTTATAATAATGCACTGAAACCTTCTGAACGTGCTGTTGCTGCGAGAATATAAAAACAAATGTGCCATTAGAACGCATGTGTCATTAAATAGTGCCGTTACAATGAGAGTTTACTGTATGTTGTAGATTAGATTACTACTTATATAATTTATTATCTGAAAATATAATGATTTTTTAACCATAAATTTTGATTATGAATCTGAACCTTTTTACACATTAAGTATTTTCCTCTTGCTCTGTTAGCCTTATTTTATTATTAAAAAATAACTGAATTCACACATACAAGTTAATATGCAGTAAGATATACTTGCATACACTTAAGATTTACTTATATTTATCCTATCTATACTTTAGATCTCATTAAATTCTATTTTTTGTAAGGTGTATAAATTCTAAACGTAAAAAAAACTGTTGTAAGAATTTTATCAATTTTGCAAATATGTAGAGAAATGTCTGCATTTTCTGCAGTTAGATGCCAATTAAATGAATATCTACAAATCCATTTATCAAAATCCTCTATGAATCAGTATAAGTTCATTGGAATAATTTCAGTCATGTATATTTTTACAATTTTTAAATTCTTTGCTTACTAGATAAGTAATTGATGCCTCTTAAAAATATTGTAATCAATATTAAGTTTAAAGAATTCATAGAAGGAGTTTTGATGAAGATTTAAATCTGCTTCTAAAATGTAAGACCTCTGAAAAGTGAAGTAGTTCAATGTGGGTCTACATCTGATATTCTTTTTATGTCTTTTTAAATATCATAAATATACCAATTTGAATACTCAAATAAATTTTTCTTTTGAGTAACACAGGACAAAATTTAAAAACACCAACAATATTCTTGTATAACTGCTTTATTTCTAATGAATAAAAAATATCAAAGAAAGATTAAATTTAAAATGTTAGATCTTGGTAGAGTTTGTGTAGAATAAATCTAATATATAACTATATAAATATTAGTTGATATTAAACCAAACTCTTATCCGTTTTTGTAGTTGTTTTTAGATTGACTAATGATGTTATAATATCATTTAAAAGTTACTTCTGATAGGATCAATGAAAGTATTTTACTTTACTCAGTTTTGAATCATATCGAAGCTAAAGGTATACAGTCGTATATATTTAATATTCAGTTTAGTTTTTCCAATGCACTAAATACATTGGTACATTTATTAATGTATAATCTTAGTGAATGAATATTGAATCTTGAACTGTCGTCTACTGACTTGATGACACTTGAAGATGAAGCTAGTGATTATAAGCTAGGTCAGTCATCATCATCGGAAGAGAACTGTATCTCATTGATTGCCACCCTGAGTCGTCAGAAATGAGATTAAACAGATTATCTTTTCTTTCTTGACATGAGCTTAGGAGGATTAAATTGAATAACTTGGCTAATGAAGAAACTGTATGTGATTACATGAAATCTTGATTCTTTTCATAAACAAGCAGAATTAATTTCATACCAGATCAGACTGACTATTCCAATTATGCTACTCTCTGCTTTACTTTGAGCTTTTCTTGCTTCTTATATCCTATTGTCTTCTGGATGATCTCACTGATGATCTCCATGATTTTCTGAATTCAAATTGAAATGTTACAAAAATTAGGTGATGTGAAATTATCAGGAATTATCATAGATCTACCTTTATAGGCTAAAAGTTATTTAAAAGAACACACACACACACACACACACACACACACACACACATTGAAATAAATATTTTACTTGAACCCATTTGACTTCCTGAATAAAATGTGAGAAAAAAAACAAACTAAGCTCATCTTTTTCATTCTCTTTTTCTTGTAAAATAGTTTTAAGATTTATCTCCACTATTATCTACGGATATAAAATGCAATGTGTATCCATATATTCTCCAAGCTCACTGCAATGCAAATCTCTATTATCTACAGATATAAAATATAAAATGCAATGTGTGTATCCATATATTTCATATATGCCGTCATTTTTGACGGCACGGGTAAACAAGTATTCAGGTATAATATCTAAACAAACAACATTGAACAGTGTAATTCTGCTTGATCACTTATAATATGTTTGCAAAAGAATAATAAAATCCTTAAAAATTACAAGGATCTGAGATATTTTGAGCATATTATTCCTTTAATGAAATCATTATATTATACATCATGATTCTAGAGAAAAGTTTTTCAAATGGATTATTTAAAATCTGTCCATTACATTACTTTTATAAGTTTCTCAAGATAATTTCTTGTTTTGTTTAATACTGTATATTTTGGCGGATAAGACAACACTTGAAGCATCCAAAAAACACCCCCCAAAATGGGAGTCATCCTATAGGCCAGATACAAAAATGGTGACTTAACATTGAGCTAAAACCATGAAATTCAGACTGGAATTGGGGTCTTGTCTTATATGACGGTCGCCTTATCCGCCCAAATATACAGTAATTTCACATCTATATCTTTAAAAGCATTCTTAGTCATTTGGTTCATTTTTATTTAAATGTATATTTATTCTGTATAATTTGTTTGGTATGAAAATAGTCCTTAATTTCAATAGAAATCATAAGCTGAAAAGTTAATTTTATATTAGATAACATTTTTTAAAATCTGAATTATCCTAATTCTTAAATTATTGATAGTTATAAACTAACCTATAAATTCCATTTTAGTGTCTTTTTCCACCTAGGTAACTATTTGAGAATTTGTGCATTGCTGTCTTGTATGCCTCATCTATATTTCTTTCTTTCTGTTTTTGTTACTGACAAAAGCTACGTTAATATAAGATGTAGAGGATATTTTCTGGGGCATTCAATTCCCAATCTATCTTGACAGCATTGGAAATCACCATTTTCTATAGTTAATATAAGACTATAAAAATCCTTTACCTTTGTGTTTCACATTGGTCCTTTGCCACATCACCTGCTGATGATTGATGAATTGATGATCAAAACTACAGCCTGAATAAACAAACGTCCTATGATAAGAAAAACAAAGTTTGCAAATCTTATACCTTGCCTTTCTCAAGTATTTTTTCTCTGTAAATACTAAATACAAAGCCTAATTTCTGATTGTGAGTGGTTTTTCTATGCATTTGATTGCATCACAAAAAGGATGTATGGTTGAGCTCCTTAGTTCTATGTATGATAATTTCTCAACACATTTGGTCAGTCCTTGTCTTTTAGATTTAATGCTTACTGGGGAATCTTCACTACTTGAAATTGTTTAAGCATATAGTGTATATAATCCACTTCCCAATCTTTTAGTAAGAATGGTTTATAACTGCACTTACTTATCTAGAAAAAGTTTATATTAGGTTATAACAATCATAAAACTGAAGATGATATTGATGTATTAAGGAATGGTTAATAGAGAACTGCTAGAATATCTTTTCCTATTGGTGTAACCCAGTTGTCTGATGAACAATTGTAGTCATGATGTGATTGTATATTTATGATCTGATAAGAGAGATACTGTCCACCCGGTTATATCAAGTGATATAATTGATTGTGTAGTTGAGGCAAGCTATTTAGATGCATGCAATGATATACTGTACAGTCTTTTTTCTATGAACAAAATGAAGGAGATATTATTATTTTGATCAAAATCAACTGATCATGATAAATTTGTTCTTTTTTGCAGTGTGTATGTATGAGTGAAGGCTTTCAACAGCAAGCAAAGATATTTGAAATTTATATGATTTTAATATGATAATCTTTTAAAATTAGTTAGGTTAAGAAAGTTCTTTTCTGCTTTTCTGCTATATCTAAAATCTATTGAAAAGCAGATGATAATTAGCCTAAGGATTTTATAGGTTATTGACCAGATTATGGAAATAATCATTGAAATCTTTTTAACCATCTGATAATCATATTCTTCTTTAATTTGCTATGCATTCAACATTTTAATAATTAAGCATAACATCCAATAAATAAAAATCACACAAAAATTATATTAACTTTATTTGTTTAAGTATTGCAATCTTCATTTTATAAAAGGAAGGAACTTAATAAGAAACAAGATTAAATTTGTGAAATTTTAAAACATAAAGACTGATGGGATATATGATCAAGTAAAGAGGAACTAGCAAATCCTTGAGAAGTCTAATGATTTTATACTTTTATATTTGCTGCAATTAGATTCATTGCAAGCATTTAGAGTTAAGCAATATTTTATATGTATTTAGATAATAATAGTTAATTTGACTTAATATATTAACATATTTTCGTATTCAGTGCTAAAACTGATATATAACCACTTAAAAGCCTCATGTAAACCTTATATAACTTTTATAACTTTTAATTATAGAAAATCTTTTAATAAATATAAATATTTTTTCTCCTCCATTCTAATATCAATAAAGTTATAGGTGAATATTCATTCAGCTGGATTAACTTGATATATTAAAAAAAAATGTTATTTGTTTATTTTGAATACAGTTTCAACACACATCATTGCTGGCATTCATAACTAACAAACCCGTCTATATTTAAACTACTATTTTGTTTTCATAAAATGAATGTCTTCAGTTTGAGCCTGTAAGTTGTCCGAAGCAGTGCTGGATTTAGACTTGGTGAAGCTTTAAGCTATATAAAGTTTGGAAGTCCCTTGTTAAAAAATGATGCCAGAAGATCTCATAAAAGTTGAAAACATAATTTTTTTATGCCTTTTCGGGTGGAGGCCCTCTGAGCTGTAACTTATTTAGCTTATGCCTTAATCCGGCACTTGTAACTAGAATCTGCTACTTCAAGCAAGAAATTTCTAGCTTGTTTCATAGGTATGTGTTGTGTTCTAAAAGTGTCTATGCGTGTGTGTGTGTGTATAGTTATGCATATTTGGATTTGTGAGTTATTTGTGTGTTGTGTTTGTATGTATATCCAATATATTTAGTTGTCATTCTAAGGTTGAATTAGAGTTTATATTTCTACTCAGTCACTTTATTACTACATACAGTTGTATTTCACTATTTATCTTAATTAAAGTCTACACTTATACAAGTTTTTAATGACTATATATATCATTTTCTCTAGCTATACAATAGGTTAT
>VCCN01004615.1:1489341-1501273 GCA_006491835.1 Architeuthis dux | reverse complement strand
AATATAAAAATACAGGAAAACAAATGATATTTTATAAAGATTACAAAGTTCCCCCTGGATTTTGACCCCTAAAACCTCCCCCCACCCCGATTTTGACCCCTAGACCCCCCACACCACTATTTTGACAAAAGTTCCCTCAATTTTGACCCATAGTAGGAAAAAAGAGTTCCTGTCCCAATTTTGACCCCTAAAATGGAAAGACAAAGTTCCACAGCAATTTTGACCCTTAAAAGAGGGAAAAGGTACCCCCCCCCCATTTTGACACCTAAAAGGGGGAAAAAAAATCACCACCCCTGATTCTGACCCCTAAAAGGAAAAAATCAGTCCCCGTATTTGAAAAATGGTTCCCTCACTTTTGACTCTTAGTGAGATTACCTTTTTCTATGCCGCACATATAAACATTTCCTCTCTTGTACATATAAATGTTCTTTCTCTCTCGTACATAGAAGCGGTCTCTCTCCGATAAATATAAACATTCTCTTTTTCTCATACAACTTTTTTTTCAAACCCTCACTTTCCCTTACTTTTGTCTCTTAGCAAGATTACCTTTTTCTCCACCACACATATAAACTGTTTGGCCATGATGTTTGGACAGACAGGCAGATACACAAATTAGAGACTTTCGCATAGTATTAGAAATATAAAATAATTGGAGATTTTAGTTTCTTTAGAATATATAAAAAAGAATGAAAATCCTTGAAGTAATTGTGAAAAAAAACAAAAAACAATATTATATAATTAACAAAATAATAACAAATGAACACTTGTTTATTCCACCATTTTTCTATGAGCTCAAACTTATTGATTGATCCATATACTGTATAAATCATTGTTACATTTTGTGAATACATATTCTCTTGCTTATTTGAAAAAGTTAAATAATGGCAGAACTTTTCCAGAAGCAGCCTCTTCTTTTTAATTGGTCACCATATTCTTAGGTAAAGATTAAAAGGATGATACTGATCTAGGTAAAACTGAAGTTGAATAAGGTGTATTATGGATCACTAGACAAATGTGATGAATCTTATGCTGATTGGATGATTGTGACTATGACCTCCAGGACCTTTTTTCTTGAGGTCCACAAAAATGTGTATCTCAGGATCTATTGAGCTGGCTTCAATGCAATCTTGTACAATTATGTTTCTGGTCTTGAAACTATTTCATATTCATTTTCAAGATAAAGTTTAAGATAAGGTCATGACCTATACTCCTTATCTCCATTTATGTGAGTTATTTCTTTTGAAGACAGTGTTTATTCCTTTTAGAATAATTTGTCACCTACAATTTTCATCTTGGTGCTGTAACCAAGTTGAATTTGCTCCATAAGAAGTGGAAAATATCTGCCATAATTAGTTTTAGAATTCTTGATAGTATCAGCTTCAAGAAATGTAGAAAGCCAGCTGAGTCACTTTAAGAGGATATTATAGCTCACAAATAATGATGATGATCACAGTGGTATCTCTCTCTCTCTCTCTCTCTCTTACAAGAAACCCCCCCGATTAACGCGGTTCTGTTTTGCGTGTTTGAATTGAATAGTCACCCTATTATTTATTAGGTATGAACAAAATGAATGAAAATTTCAGCTTGAAATCGACACGTGGGAAATTTTAAAATTTGGCAAAAATCAGCATATTATTTGATTTAAATAAAAATTTTTCGATACTTATTTATCAAAGGATGAAGTTTTAAAAAAATAATTTGCCATTCCAAATTTCGGAGAAGAATTTTTTTCATATAATTCCTACCCCACCTTTTATTAATTTGATGATTTATTTATTTTATATAATTAAGTTTTCGTTGATTTTTACACATTTTACAGATATATCTCTCGAGATACTAATTTTTAGAATAATATCCAGGGAAATCTGGAATGGAACTTTTACTTTGGGATTAAAAAAAACAGGAAAATTAAGTAAAATAATTTTTTTTTCAGCAAATGTTTAGTTGTATTCGATTAATTATAATTCAGGCTTTTGATCTGTGAAAAAACTTTTTTTTCACACAATAATTTTTAAAAAAAAGATTTTTCTTCATTTTTTTTTTATTATTGCGCTATTTTAAAAATGTTTAAAAATGTATATTATAATTATAATTTAAGCTTTTGATCTGTGAAAAAAGTTTTTTCACTCAATAATTGAAAAAAAAAGATTTTTCTTCATTTTTTTTGATTATTGCACTATTTAAAAAAATGTTTATAACTTAGTTAGACTGAAACTTATAACAAGGATGAATATAGCAAAATGATGAAAAAACATTTTTTGTGATTTAGCATTTGATTGTTCCAAATGACAACTTCTTGAACGTGTGATTTTCTCATAATTGTGGTGAATTCTAATCTTGTATATTTTTTCTTCTTAAATACATTTTGTGTAAATTCTACTGCGTTTTGGACAATCAAATCAATCAAACACAATTTGTTGATGAAATACAGATACATTCTTCTACCAATAATTTAGCATGGACTAATATAAAATCGGGGAAAACCCGGGGCTAAATTCTGAGGCCAGGAGGATGCTAAATTCCCATGCCTGAGCAGGTCCAGACAGGTTTGTATGTTCTGGCAGATTTTAGAATCACCGGAATGAAATCATTGATAAATATGATAAGATTCACATCCATTAACCAAGTCGAAAAAATAAGAAAAAAATGGATTATGTTCCCTCTGTCGACCATACTATTGAAATATAAATAGAGAATGGTTTGATTATCGAAAGTCAATAAAAATATCGATTAATTCCATTGAAAGTTGCTGATAGTTTTAGAAATTCGTTTTTCATTTTTTTCAAAGAAAAATGTATGACATTTTTAGTGCAGTTTAGTAGACCGATGATAAAACTAAGTACTTCGCTAAAATTATCCGGATTTGAAAATAACTTTTTTGGTAGATTTTTAACTACAGATATTTAAATTTAAAAACCTTTCTTACTGTCATCGATAATGGCGTCATTATTGATTTTTTTGCTGTATGTAGAAAACATTGAATTTATAACAGTCAAAATGTACGTTATAATTAATGAAAATATTTTTTTTTTGTTCAGACAAAAATTTGGGCTATTTTATTTCTAGAAAAACATTAAAAAAATCGAACTGAATTTTTAAAATTTTGATTAGGTTTTTAGTGTTAATTGATTCAACTGTCGATTTTCTGGTGAAAATCTCTGTCCATTTTTGTTCAATTTAATATATATAGTATTAATAACCAATGACAGTCTTAGAGCAAAGATTTTATTATTACACTCTTTTTTTTTTCAATTTTTGATAAATTCATGAGTTATCTTTAGACAGTAGAAGCTGATTAGCTTTTATCACATTCCCTAGCAATTATATTTAAAGTAGCCTATTTTCTGCCATATAATGTGCATGACATGTTTCATTCTGGGTTTGTCTCAGGGCAATTCTGTTGAACAGGGGTGTGTGGGTACCAGTCATATCATCAACCCATAGGCTTACTCCAAATCATCTTTGTGGTCTCATGTGCAATATGCTTTTGGATGCAGAATTTTGTTCCTGATGACTTACCAAATCCAAGAGTAAGGATCTTGGATTTGGTCATCAGGAACAAATGTGGGTGAGATAATAACTTTATTTCCAGCAGGTTGACATAAAAGAAAATAGATCTTATGAACTGATTCCACATTGCTATCAGAAAGAAACTCATATTACCTTGATACTCTGATGATTTTTGTGTGTGAGAAGAAATGCCATTAAAGAGATTAATTTTTACGTATCATTTCAATCACAACTTTTCTTTCTTCCATTTGGAACAGAGTTAGGTTTTGGATAACTTTTTGTTATGTCTAAGATATTTGTTGTTAACCTTTTTAATCAGCACTTTAAGGTGCATCGTTGGACATAGGCCTTCCCCAAGTAAGTGTAAGGCATGGGGGGGGGGGGCTGATAAGCCTTACTCTACATGCTGGCCCATGACATGTTGGAAGGGTGAAGGAAATGGATCCATGCCTTTCCCAAGGGCATTAGTGCAAAGTGAACGCAAACTGTCCCAGCTGGAGTTTGAACTCAGCTCGCCAATCCTGTTCTCTGTGCTATTAAATGTTCAGCCACTCACACCTTTAACTTGTTACATTTCATCAACTCTTGTAAATATAAATAATGACTGTTTTGTCACCAATAAAACAAATACTTTTCAGTTAATTTTACAAAACAGTTACAGTAAAAAGCTAAAGTAAATATTGAACATAACTCAAAAATTAGGAAGTATAAAAATTTATTTTATTGAATTTATTTTATAACACTATTAACTGGAAACTTTTGTGACCTATAATTAAATAATTAGAGAATAGAAGTTCAGCTAATTGTTCATAAAATCCACTCATTTAAAAAAATTTCCTTTAAAATCTTAAATCTGTTCCCAGTAAAAATGGTTAAAAATCTTTTGTGAAATTCAGATGACTTTCCTTTTACATAGCATACAAGTAACTTTAATTGTACAAAAGGCTCTATCTAGTAAGGTTACTGTGTGTTAATGCCTATAGCAATTAGTATATATGTGAGGTTTACAATTTTGAAAATATGATTATAGCCAGAAAAAAAGTTTTATAGTAAGTGATTCAAATACAGATTTGCTGTGAAATCATTTGTAATCAATAAAATTAAGATTAAAAGCAATTAACTCATGGTAAAATACACCTACACAAACATTTACAGGTATAGTTTTTGAACCTTTTTGTCTCTGTAAGATTTGCATGTGTGAAAGTATTTTCATTTGGAGCCAAAAAAAAATCTAGATTTCTTATAATTGAAAAACATTGGGAAAGAAACTGACAAAAATGGATTTTTTTTACTTCATTTAGAAAATATTTGCTTGTATAAAATTAACCAGCTTCTCAATCTATAAGCATATAAACATATAATACATATACATACACATGTATGCAATTACTTATTCTCTTTTGTGATGTTAAAATTTCATCATTTATGAAATTGTAATAAATCAACATTTTACAAAATGTATACAACAGTCTTAGAAGAAACTCATTTCATTATCCTT
Organism: Architeuthis dux; assembly: GCA_006491835.1. Classification (NCBI taxonomy): domain Eukaryota; kingdom Metazoa; phylum Mollusca; class Cephalopoda; order Oegopsida; family Architeuthidae; genus Architeuthis; species Architeuthis dux. The sequence continues at coordinate 1,496,265 of VCCN01004615.1, read as the reverse complement.
ACTAGATTCAAAACATGTAAGATATCAAATAAAATATATTTTAAATTCTTCTTTTTACTGTAGTTGACAAATGGTTGAAATTTGTCTCATAAAAGAATTCATTTTCTATTATATTCAACACATGAACACACTTTATTTACTCATTCACAAGTGCTTACATTTATGATATATTTGTACAATAAACTCCTCATAAGAAGACACTTGAATATTATTACTCTGCTTTCCTTTTATCATAGTCAATTTAAAGAATTGATTTCTCCTAAGTGGAAAAAAAGGTCCATGAACAAAATTTAGAAGAATCATCATTTCACTTTTCCTCTTTTCCATTCTGCTGTTTGAGACTTGATTCTTTTTAGCAATTCTGTTTAGTAAATAATTGTCTATACAAACAGACATTATTAAAGAATCATCAGTGGGAAACTTCTGACTTTTTTTTAGATGCGTCCGCATATCTCTATAGGATACTTTTTTGGTTGGTTGGTCCCTAATATGTTAAATATCAATTTTCTCATCATGTTGGATTGATATAAAACTTGGTCCAGACCTTCAGGTGAAACGCCCTCATCTTCCTCCTCCTCCTCCTCCTCCTCCTCCTCCCCTGCTACTCCTACCATGAATGGTGGACGCATTGTGGAACTTATCGTTTTTGTTTTTTTAATATTTTCATTCTGTCAGTAATTTTTCTTGATGTCTAATTTTAAGCCCTCCTAAACCTAATCTATATATGTTATATACTTGTCTGCGCATGTAACAAATGTATACATTTTAGCTCTTCTTTCTATAAAACATAACAGTTCATTTTACTTCCACTAAAAAGGAAAAGTCAAATAATAAAAGTAAAAAAAAAAGCACAAGCAAAAAGGACGAAACAAAAATATAATTTCACTGTCCTCATCTTATTTTATGTTTATTTGTCAATGATAATCATTGTCTTTGTAGTGCCTCTTCAGGCTGACATATGCCATTATGAGCACCCCCCTCCCTCTTCCCACTGCTGTGGTTGTTGTTGCTGCTGATACTGTTGTAGGTGAGAGGTTGTGGTGCCGTTTCTGCCCTCCAGAAATGGCTAAGATCTTATGCAGTGACAAAGATGCTCTTATGGCAGCTGGGATTGCTACTCCTCAAGATGCAGCCTCTTCAGGCCAATAACCTCCAAGAGATGCATGGATTGGTATCCTGTAGTGATGTCTGACAGTCACAGCTGGAGATTATTATGTCCTGTTTAATTAGATGTTTTTCCAATGTTGCTCAGTTATAAATGGTCTGTCATCACCTTGTAGACCCTTGAGTGTCTTCTTCACACCGCTGAAATGGTTGTTTCAGTATGAATGATCTTCTATTTTTCCATAGGAAAACCTCTGAGGGGAACCATACCATTATTTCAGCCAAGTCTGTTTTTTCGCCTGCCTTTTGATTGGGAATAAATTATGCTTTTAGTAAACTTTCATGAATACATTGACACTAGAACCACTTCTCTCCTTTTACCATTTTCTGCACATGGCTTCTATTTTTAGTTGAATAATGTTGCATTTCGTAGCAATGTTTCTTTTCTTGAGATATAAAACAGGAAAACAAAAGAAAAGGCATCAGGAGTTAGAATAGATTACATTGTTGGTTTGATCCTAAATGTGGATATAAAATAAACATCTTTTAAAAAAAGATTTATATATTAGTGATTGTATGTTGTTCATTACTACATTTAATGAATTCAAGTTAGATATAGATTCAAGTAGTCAGACAGTATTCAGGTCAGAGATGCTTTTATTATTCCTTTTCAGATCCTATTACCATGTGATCAAAAAGAAACTTTTTAATCTAAACGGTTCAACTCATTAATGACATAATTTTAAATGTGTCAGATTTCATAGGAACATATTCATCAAAAGAATTGGTCATGGGTTGAGGGGGGTGTGGTGCACCAGGACCTTGATTTGATACTGACAATTCAGTCATAATATAGAAAGCAGAAATAAAAAAAATAAGTATTTGCCAAATGAAAGCAAAAAAAAAGCCAAACATACTTAAATATGGTTCCGATACTTATGTTGCAAAGTGTATCTTTTTCAATCTGGTGATCTCATAGTTTAGGTTTCCAAAATTATCCCAGTTGTTGTAGTGATGACACTTGATGGTCACAAAATATAAGCAGATATGAAATCTAATAAAAACAAAGTGTAAAAAATCCAAAAGTAAAATAAAAGTAAAAACTCCATTTAACTAATCTATAGCTGTATTATTTATTTTACCATAGTCATAGGGAGTACACTAATTTTTTGTTTAGTTTTGAAAGGCTGAAAGAAAGATGATATATTTTCTTTTGAAATTATATGAATACAAATAAAATACAAATAGCGGTAAAAAATGTTGATACTATCGGAAAAATGACTCTGAAAAGTTTTTTTTATTTATTATAATTTATATAAATTACTTAGATATATTTTTTTTAAAGTGGGAACTGAAAACAGCTGTAAGTGTATTTATATTATGTAGTTACTGTCGTCAATTATTTTATTATATGTAGTTGCCACTACTGAAACATCTGCCTATGCAACAAGCTCACAGACCTCCAGTAATATGTTTGTGTACCTCTCCCAGGTGTCCGCAGACCTCAGGTTGGGAACAGCAGACCTAAAGAGGTCCATGCTCCCAGGTTGGGATCTACTGGTATGAAATGTGAGGGCAACATTGAAGTCCACTAATGGGAAAGTTAAATAACTGCTAAATCACATTAATGATATCAAAATACATTAGAGAATGCTTCCAATATTTGAATTCTTCAAATATACACAGCTAGCAGATTTATTAATATGTTTTATGCCAAATCATAAAGTGCATCTACAGATAATATGATATGATACATTTCATAAAACTGCAAATATTTTCCTATTATGTTGTTAGTCATTTTATGACTTACAAAGTTCTGAATGAACATGTTATGATCAGCTGATTGTCTTTTTGATTATTTTAATTACTCAAAATACTGATCAATTAGAAATTTGAAGATTAATTAAACAATGCAAATGACTCTGGTGCTCAAAATGAATTAAATATCTCGCCCTAAATGTGTATAAAAATATTTCAATTTTTGAAACTTTGAACAAATGATTTCTTTTTATAAATGAATTATTCTGCATTCATTCTTTTTAAATATAATATTTTGGAAAATCTAAAATGAAGTGGAATCAACCAAGGCATTACAAACTTTTAACATAAGTTATTTGACTGAAAAGCACCTCTTCTATAGTTTAACCTTCAAAGTAAAGGTTTTTAATTGAACTTACTTTTGAGAATTACTATCGCAGTAGGAAGTGTTGTAGTTACCTATAAAGGTTTTAATGATCTAGCATTATATATAACAAATTCAAGCACAAAAAAGTAATTGTACATTAGAATAATAAGATCTTGGATTTTTATGTAACATTTAAAAAACTATATCATTGTTTAGACAAAGCTTTTGGCAATGTAGTATTTTAATTTAAAAAGTAATTGATGAAATACTTTGCTTGATGTAAATGTCATAGATTAAACAATTGATTAAGTATTGTAGTGATATGAATAAAATCAATATGATAGCCTCTTATTATTCTCTTATTTTTATTAGAAATTATAATTCACTGCAACAAGTATCATAAAATGCAGGGAACTGGATTAAGCAACTACAAAACAGATAAAGGATTCATTATTTTAGTTAGCAGTTATTTCAGACTTCTAAGACTCTAAGTAAATCTTAGGATCAAGAGGAGGGTAACAGCTATTTCAGATGTTAGAAGATAGCTCTAAATTAATAATGTAAGGAGCTGTGTAGGAGAAGTCTTAGATAGTGACTCAATTAAGTTAAGGAGTTACTATTTCACACATATTTTGATAATTCAAACTAGTCTCCTAATAAAATAAAACATAAATAAAAAATAATTAGAAACACAACTGGCCTGTGGTTGTCATGCAAACAAGTGGTCACAGTGGATTAGTTGGATCCAAACTGTGTTATTTAACTGTATTCATAGTTATGTATTAAATCTTAGACAGATATTAGTTCAGTTATGATAAATAAGTGGAAAAATTGATTCTGAATTATGATTAAACTAATACCGGCCTTTTACAAATACCATTCACTAAAACATGATTAAATATCTGATATGGATGTCCTCATATACCATATATACTGGTCTATAAGATGGACATATTTTTTAAAGTATCAAAATCTTACACTACATCCAATGTTACTAATATGAATAGGAGGCTCAAACGGTACAGTTAGAGGGTCAGAATGAATTGTGGGGAGCAGTTGAAAAATTGCCTTGTAAATATGCCAGCAAAAACCATGCTTTATTTCACATTTATGTATATCTTTATTTATGTGTTATAAATGAATTCATTCTTGAATGTTTCTTGGCATGTGTAGATATAAAACATAGCATATGAAAACAGTTCAGCTGACAACATGTCAAATTAGAAATGTTGCTTCTAGATGACTATTTGTTATTCCAAGCTAGAAATTAGTTAAATATTTTCAAATCTATTATTATAATAATTATAATTATTTATTGAAATAATATTAAATTGTTATAATTACAGGAATAAGAAAGAGGAGAATGATTATACTACTCATAATGTTTTATACTGTTTACCATTATCTTTATATATTGTAAATTGATGAAGAACACCATGACAAAATCTGTTGCAGTTGTTGATGTAAAATCACAAAGTAAATTGAATATCACTTTTTTTTTATTAAATTTGACTAGTTTTTACCTTCATCCTAATTTTAGTTGTTTTTATACAACTTATTAATTAACTAAAATTAGGATGAAGGTAAAAACTAGTCAAATTTAGTTACAATATTTCATCCAATAATAATACCGATCGATTTATAAATTGAATATATTTGTTAAAATTATATTACTAGTCAAATGAACTAAATCAGCAATTTTCTTATTCCAGCTGTAAAAAAATGATTTATTTATATGTTAAATTAGAAAAATAATGTTTAGCTAATAATGTTTAATTAGTTTTTATTTGATGTATGTCTATTGTTTATCATCAATCATTTATATTATGTGGTTACACATTATGCATTGTCTGATGATTATCAAGAATCAAGGTCACTAATCTCTTGGCTTAATCCTGCAAACCTCAGCATAAAAGAAATGCCTCTCCAATGGCTTCTCTAAATCAGCAGCAGGATCTTATTTGTATTATCTGCTTACAGTTGTGTCTTAAAGAGTTGTGCCTGTTTGCTAAAGGTCAACAACATTGGCAGTGAACAAACCCTTCCTTTCTGCACCCTTCATTTTCCGGTGCTTTTTCTGCTGTGGCTGGACATGTCCCCCACAGATTGTCTGATCACTTCACACCCAGAGTCACTTGGATGAGCCCCATGATGTCCTCTATTTTTACTTGATGGTATCCACTTGACCTCCTGAAGGCCAAAACAATTACCATTGACTTCTCCTCAGACTTGACCATTATCTTCAAGCAGACCACTAAATAAACATTTGCATTGATTTCAGCTATTAGACAATTCCAGGACAGATTGATAGATTCCTATTCCAATTCTATACAGCAAAATACTCTTAGAATATCATGGGGAAAAAGCAGAATTTTTTAATGAATCGTATTATTTGTTTTCTTATAGTCTAAACTATCTTTGTGTTTACTGTAGTTTATTTATTTAAAAACTTTGTTTATTGATATTTGTTCAAATCGGTCAAGATATACCTAGCTTATATTCATACTTGTTTATTATATAATTAATTTTAGATAAAAGATTACAGTTTTAAAATTAGCAGTGCAGTCTAAAGTGTGTTGGTCTCAATAAACAACTGATAACGAGTTTGTCATTCCATTTGTGCCAGTCTTAATTCATAGAAATAGAGAAAAAACGATTATAACTTTGGTTGTCTGTTATTTCAATGAAGAACTCTTTAATTTTAATGAGTTTTCCCATTGAAATTTGATATAAATCAACAGTGAATCAATTCTTGTATAAAAAGAAGATTAAATATGTTCATTGTTGTCATACTTAGCTGATTTTATTAAAGCCAAAACAGAAAAATATTAAATGTTTGTTTTTAAATTTATGCATTTTAAACTGAAATTTGGAACTTGAGCAGAATGGCCCAAATTAAAAGTGAACCTGGGAGCTAATCCCAGGTTCATTTTTTATTTGGGCCATTCTGCTGGGATGCAGTAAAAACATCAGTACACTCTATTCTGAAAGTACTCGATTTGTAGTATTGTTTTCCACTAGTGGAATAGTTTTGCTTGTTTTACCCGGTTAAATATTATTTTGATTGGACACTAACTTAATAACATTATTTGTTCAACTAAAGGTATAATTTTTCAAATAAAAGCCTGACATTCTGAGAATTAAATAATATAATTGACCAATTTATAGGCTTTGTGAATTTCAATGAGCCAGATATTGAAATTTATTCCCTCAGAATTTTTGTTTCAATTTTGCATGAATATTTTTCCTCAATTTATTTGTTTTTTCCATCTTCTTATTTCAGTATTGTATATTGTTTGTCTGACTTACATATACTTAAATTTATAATAATTATAGCTAAGACATTTTAGATCATGTATATGCCAATGTTATTGTACAGTAAATGAGTGTTTTCCTTCTCACACCTGGTGCTTCAAAGTGGAAGACTTTCAATTGGCATATTCTAAAGTATCATAATGTGATGATTCAGTGCCTTTGAATCACAAGAACCCCCTGATGTGATCTTTGTTATATTTTAACTATAAGGTGTATACTAATTCAAAAGTTACAAATCTGACATGCAAAAGATAAAAGTATAATTTCAATGAGTATTGGAAATTTGATCTAAAATACCTTTTAAACAATCAAAGAATTAGACTAAATTAAATTACAGAATATATATATATATTTGGGGCGGTGGTAAGACATCGGGCTGT
>VCCN01004615.1:1436949-1482367 GCA_006491835.1 Architeuthis dux | reverse complement strand
TTTCAGATATTTTATATCATTACGGTTAGTCCAAAATATATTTGTAAAACACCTTATTCAAACAATTTAAATATCCACAATTACTTTGCCTTTATATTACTTTAATACAAATATCATTAATGTAACAGAATGTGTTATCTTTTATAGTGTGTAGCTTGTAAATGAATCAAGTGAGGAAGCTAGATTTTCTAGATTTTGATTGATTTTTATCAATGTCTAGAAGCTATGCATAAAACTCACTGATTTAAGAAAAAATATTACTAATTAAGAAATCATCTGAAAAGGTATTTGTAAACATTAAATTGATATAATTCCTGTGAGTGTGTTAGAAGATGTTTCTTTGAATAGGTAATGCCTAATAGAAATGTGTATGTGTGTGTGTTTGTACATGAAAATTAGGTATAATATTATCCCAAGAATAGAAGGCAAACTAAGATAAAAGCAAAATGGCAACAGAAGGTGTTGTCTCTTGAGGCAGATGAAATGGCTGTAGCATAATATGGACCATGTCACTAAAATGACACTTGCCAAAAAAAAGAAGAAGACTTTAGCAGCATCTGAGCTACAAAACAGCTCCCTTTGGAATTGCTCCAAAATAGAGCTGCCTGATTGAAAAGTTAGTGTAAAAGAACACACACACACACACACACACAATTATCATTCAGATATTGGTTATTATGTAGAAAGTTATAACTATTTTAAATATTGTTCTTTTAACATAATTTTTCTGATCTGACATATAGTCAGGTATCTTATTTTGGTTTCATGTCTCATGGTCTTGTGTTCATTCATGTGAAGGCAATTCTTATTCACTTATTTCTCTTTCTGATTCATTATTTCCAGTAAGTAAATTCGTGATAAACTCTTAAATTTATTTTTCGACTTTTGTTCTTTACTACAAATTTTTAAAAAACTGAACCATAGCTTTTATATTCCAGTATTTGATCTGCGATGAAGTTTTAATTTTGCAAATTATTTATTTCCCATCTGAAATTGAATATTTCTATATGTGTATGAATAAGTTGTAACAAACAATTCCAGATGAGTATAATTTTACATAGGATTTATACTTGATCCATACCAGTCTTTCTCAAGGGGGCAAAGGTTGAACTGAGGAGGATTTTTCTTGAAAGATTTAAAAAAAAAAATTTTGCTTTAATTATTAATTTCTGTTTGCATTATGTTATTTCATTATGCAAGCATGAGTAGGTAGTTTTGAAGCTCCAGTTATCTGTGGTAAACAATTTATTATTATTTGGTTGAATATGGCTTTAGTGCGTCAATAAAATATTAACAAATGAAAGAAGTAGACTTGATATATTCATTCAAGGAGACATAAGACAAAAACTCCCAAATATCAATCCAGATATTGTGAATCTAGTTGCAAAGGTCACATTGAATAAACAATGTGAGTAAGATGTCATTTTAGTTTAGGATTGGGGCGGGGATTTAAAAAATAACCAAAAATGGGTGATAGGGAAAAAAAGGTTGAGAAACCCTGATCTAGACACAAACAAATGCTTTGGGGAAAATTGGATGTAAAATTAAGAATAAGTTTTGATTAAAAAGTAAAATTAAAAAATGAAGAGAAAATAAGTATAAATACTTTATTCATTATTTATTGAATTACTTAAATGTCTTTTATGGAATCGATAAATTTCATGTATGAGATTATTTCTGATAACAGATGTAAGCAGATTATTTACACCATATATTTTTTTTATATATCATATATAATTTTATATTGATTATAGTAGACAAATATAACAAGTTAAAAGTCCATTTTTCTCATTATGAAATTAAAAACTAATTTAAAGGTTGAAGATTCAGTTCTAATGAAGTGTGTCCTTCTTGTGAATCCATTGTTCTTTTGTTTCACTGGCCACCATGAGTCAGTTGCTTAATCATACAATAGTGAAGAAGAAACAAAAAGATATCTGATTTCCTTTTGTCCATCTCTTCTCATCATACTATTAAGTGTAACCTTGTGGCTTAGCAGATCTGATACAAAAAATCTATTTATGTTCTTTTTGATACTCTTTAGAAAGGAGAATATGCAAATTACAAGCAGCATAATCTTTTTCATATTGGACCAATCTTGTAATTAAGAGGTAGAGTGTGTACAATGATGAAAATATAAAAAATAGAAATCAAGTTTATTAAATGTAAAAGTGATACAAATATTAGCTGATCTACACCAAATAGATATTATAACCAAATCAACTCGCATCTATTAGATCAATGTTTTTATCAGGCTTTAGTTTTTAAATGTTAGCAGGACTATGCCTTGACTTCGGTTATTGTTATAAATACAAATTGCACATACATATTAAAAACTTTGTACATTATCATATTTTAAGTATGTTAAAAAAGTTATACAGTATTAAGTAATTATTAAGATAAGTAATATGATATTCGCTTAATAGTTTTTAATGTTTATATATGTAAAATGTAATTAACTGTACATACAAAAAATAGGGTCATCTTAATTTTATTTATGAATTCTGTAGATTTGTTGACTATTCTGAATCTATTCACAGATTTTAATTAATTTATTACACTGATCAATTACTTATTAATTTTCTTTTGTTTCAATCCAAGTTGTTTATAAAATATCTATTCAGATATCATGTTTCTCTTTTATTTCTTTCTATTTAGGATAATTTTGAATCTTATTGACAAATCTGCTTTCTTAATTCTGTGGAGCTGAAGATTGTTATCAACTACATCAAAATAGGATTCTATCCTTAGACCATATCTCTTCAAATCAAGATTTACTGCATATGCTGTCATATAAGTCGATCCCTAAAGTGTTAATTCAAGTTTAGTACAATATTCGTAGGATAAGTCGACTCTCCAACAAAAGGCAGCATTGTGTCTATCAGAGTGTCAAGTTCATAGGGTTTAAACTGACTAATATGATCTATTATGGAAAATACTTGATAAAAAGTCGATTTATATGCTGGCATATACGGTTTGTTAAGGGAAACTTAATTTCTTTCACTAAAACTTTCCCCAAAATTGTTTTTAAGGCTATTATGAATTCAGTTAACCTTTTAAAGGATCTAATTGATGTTTTGGGGTCATTATTTTTTAAGTATTTTTCTTTTTGAAACTAGTCATTTTCTACTGGGCTGTTAGTGGTAGTATTTTATTATATATATATATTATTATCCTGTTCTGTATATATATAATTAATGCATTCAAAATGAAAACCTTTTTCAACTTTTATAATGAATAAATATTACAGACTTGCAGTTTCAGTTAAGCAGTTTTTCTGAAGTTTTTAAGCATGTAATTAATTCAGCTTTCATTTGTTTTTAGTGTGAAGCCACCAGTAAAAGATCCACCGAAAAGTAACCCCAGTAAGCGACATCGAGAACGACTCAATGCTGAGCTTGATCACTTGGCAAGTTTATTGCCATTTGAACAAAGTGTGATCTCAAAGCTTGACAAACTTTCCATTCTACGTTTAGCAGTGAGCTATCTTCGTATCAAGAGCTACTTTCAAGGTAAGTTTGCTCACTATTCTTCTTCTGGTTATTTCTTTTGTATTCATGGCCGTTTTGGTGGATACTATTGATCAAAAGATATTGATCTAAAGATGATAGTTTCTGATGAAATGTTTGTTGCATGTTTTGAATTCCTCATTTTCTTTTTTAACACATAAAGGAAGGAAATAGCATTTCATTGTGAAGTTACTTTTAGTCTACTGTTATTTTAGGATTGTCTTTTGCTAACTATTATAAAATACAAAATGAAGTGAAAAAATAATGAAGATTTCAAGCTACTAGCTTCATTTCTCCAACATTTATTTCTACTTCTTCCCTAGAATAGAGTAGTTGAGAATAAAGGAACCTTCCTAAAACTGCCATCTTAAAGTGATGGTTTTGCTTCCAAGGGGAATCATAATTTCTCATGGTTAGACTTTTGGTCACAATTTGACATTGAATCTATCTTTATGGCTGTTGACACAACAGCCATAAAGATAGATTCAATGTCAAAATAATTTTCAGACAGTACCTAAAATCATGAAACACAATAGAACAATGGCTTCAGTACTAAATACTGGATAATTTCAGTGAATTTGCAGTGTAAAGTATTACTCACCACTACCCACAATAGACCGGTTTAAACACTGTTGCTGGGTTTAGGGTATTCATGTTTTGCTTTATGCTCAATAAATATTCCAGTTCATTGTTTCAATTATTCTCTTTACTTTTGGATCATTACAATGATTTTAGGTAGGGTACCAAAAATCTTTGCCGCCATTGTAGATACAGATTATTAGCTTTTTAAATTTTGACTTAATGAGATATTCACAATTTAAAAAAAAAGTTATAAAAATACTATTGAAAACATTATTGCATTATTTATTCAAATTAAAATCTTGATTTATCTTATTTATCGGTTAATCATTTAGTTTTTCTGAGGTTTTATATTTTGTTTTACTTGATCTATGTTGGTTAATAATAAATACTTATATTCCTTGCGTGATTTCTTCTAATTTTGAATGACTTTTGTTAACCGTGAAGGATTTATTTTGTTGAAAATTTAAAAAAAGAATTCAACATATAGCCTGATATTATTTGTTGTGTTTATAATGTATCGTGCCATATGAAAACTGATTGCAATTTCAGACCATTCTTTGAAAGATCACTTCAAAATAGACACATAAAAACCGTCTTTCATTTAAAATCAGAAAATAATTCCCAAATCAAATTTCTAATACATTTTCTCTTACATCGTTATATTAAAAACCCATAAAAATAGGGCAATGCTTACATTGATCAATTGCTATTATCAAAAAGATTTAAAAGCTCTTCTTTCCAAAGAAAAAAATAACAGTAGAAAATTTGTAACTCAAAAGAAGTAATCAATTATATAGTAAGTTGTGTAAGGGGCTTCTTTCTCTTCTTGTTATTAGATCAACTGTTTCAGTCTGTTGGATAGAGAGCAACATAAATAGATTTAGCGATGTTACTGAAAACTACTTCTGACTAAATAGTCAGCATTGCAAATTAATGAATACATATGACAGACTCTTGGGAAATTTTATTGGACCCTAAGGAGTGAATGATTACATTGGCTGACCTAGGTAGCAGTAAACAGCTTTTATTAACCAGAACGCATGTCAATACAGATGTTAGTGTTCAGACAGTGTGTCTAAATAGAAGAGCATTGAGTCTTGGGACCATGTTAAGTTGGCTTGGATCGGATTAAATGACCAACTAATGAAGATGTTAAATGAATTAGAAGAAAGAGCAGCACATCTGACAGCTTTTAAAGAAGACAGTGATCAAAACAAAAACCAATTGAAATCTTATCCAGACTGCCCTTGCTGGCACATGCAACAACAGTGAGCTAGTGCCTTGTATAGATCAAATGGAACACTAACAAATGAGGAATGAATGCAGCATTGATAGACTTCATTAGATTCACTTTCCATTTGTTAGTCTTTTCAGAACTGATACATAACAGATACATAACAGAGACATTTAATATGTAAAATGCGATTAAGAGCAACCAAAATGGATTGAAACAGCCATTAGCTTGTTGATATAACAGAAATCAAAATTTATGACTCACTTTTTTTTAGATTACTATTTGTTTTTAAAAATCTTAGAAATTGTATTTGTTTTTGCAAAATCTAAAGAAGGGTATTGCTTATGTTATATCAGAATTTTAAAGTGTTTAATTCTATATTTTAAAAACTAAATAACATATTCATATTTCACTGCTATAATTATTCTATGATTTTTAAATTAATGTTTAATATTTTTCTTACATTTTGTATGATTATACTTTATTTTACTTTCTGTCTAAAATAACGAGAACACTTAAAACATACATTTGTAGATATGTGACCTATGTTAAATAGTTTTTAATTATTTGTTAATATCTTTGAAAAGTTATTATTGGCTTTTGAAGTAGATATATCTTATTTTGATGCTTAACCTGGGGTGGAGTAAAATAGAGATGTTCTTTGATAAAAGCAAACCTGGAAGAAAGTCTTAAATTGTGGAGCACCCAGAGATAATGAAACATTTAACTTTTAATAGTTTGTAATGCCAGGATGCAAACTACTAGACCACAAACGAGTGACTAACTGGTGAATTAGAATATATTACAAAACCATAAATTTAATAATTTACATTCATTTCAAACTATTTGTATTGTTTTCAATAAACCAAACCAATTTAAAAATTTAATTTTTCTAAATAATAATAAAAATAAAACATCCTTACAGGATGCAGTGAATATTTATGAATAAATATAATTTTGAAACAGTTCTTATTTCTTATAGTTATAAATGAATTGTTCCTGTTTTAGAAAAGAGAGGTTTATATCCCACTTTTCTATATTAAATATAATAAAGTCTTCTGCTGTCTGCTCATTTATCCGGTCCTTTATAGTTGGATTAATTTACTTATTTGTTTCCGTTTTTTATTCTTTCTTCCTTATATTTCTTTCTTTCTTTCCTTTCCCCCCCTCCGTAGAGCCTGTTCATTCAACTGAACATAGTTAGATTTTCCTTTCAGAGCATATTCTATATGAAAGCAGAGTGCAGTCTTGTGACATACAACACTGCCTTGATTGGTATTACAGTCTTTTCAGACCATTTCCAGAATCATTTCCCTGTTCATTTGTCTGCTTGAATCAGTTGTTAATTGGCAGTGAAAGTCTCTGCAGGTCTACATTTCATCAACAGGTTTTCTCTTTTGGCAGCCTTTTCTCTCTCTGGTCAGTGGGAGACCTCTTCCCTGCTTCTAGTCACTCTTTTATAGCACAGCAAGAATTTTTGTTCACTGAACAGTCGCCATATGAAGAGTCAAGAAGACACAGCGACATAGACAATTTCTCAAATAAAAGGAGAAGGAACAACATTTCATTCTGCTTCTTGTGCTCTATAGAGGGTGACTGCGTCCGCGTTGAGCTACAACAGCAGGAATTATGTTGGCAATATGCTTCAGGCTTGACACAACTCTTAGTTCATTTGAATTGGAGAAAGAGGAATTTATTCCGTCTGTTTCCTGTATATAGTTGCCTTAATTTCATCATTGACTGACTGAACAGCTCATATATCCTGTATATAATTCTATTGCTTTAACTGTTAGGAGGATATCTTAGAGTGAAGCTTTAAAACTTAGCACACACACACACACACACACACAAGATTTTTAAAAAGTCAATAATTTATGATTTACAGATTGTGCAGTGAACAATCTTTCACTTAATAGCATAGTCTATCTCTTGGCTAAAAAATGTTGTAATGACAGTTGATATATCCTGTTAGAAATGAAGGCTGTTTTGAAAATGAAATAAATTAGAAAGCCTATTGGTTATATTGTATTTTATAGTTTATACATATATATATATTTTTTGCTCCCTAGCCAGTATTGCATAATAATAGAAATATTAGCAAATGAAAATATGATTGTATCATAGGGAAGTTTTATGATATTGATTAATGTAATTTTTAAATTTGGCATATCCATGCAATTCATGTAACCCTTCAGTATTTAAGCTGACTTGTAGATTTTTATGCATGAGTTATATGTTCTGTATACAGTCGAATTCTAATAGCAAATAAGAATTATGATATATTTTTGAAACTCTTATTATAAAGAAAATTACCTAGCAGTTCAGACCATATTTTTACTCTCTTGGTTTCTGAAAAAAATTATTAAATTTGCATTTTGATGTGATGACCGCATATTGTTTTATTTACTGTGTATCCTGAATTTATATTGTTGAAATTTCTTCATTTTAACAGTAGGCCTAATATGTAGTTCATTTGGAATTAGGTTTTCTGTATTGTGTTAATATCTAGTATTTTCTCTGTCTTCAAGTGTTATACAGTTGTACATATACAAATCCAAAAGATTAGAACTAAAAAAAATCTCATTCAAACTATGAAATTGTATTGTTTTGTTTTCTTAAAATTATTATTTACTGAATTTTTAAATTGGACAGTTTTATATTTCAAGATTAGCAGTTCAGTCTCAGTGATGGAATACAATTTAGTATGAGTTATTTAATAAATAAGTACATTAGGGTATTTTAGTTATTAATTATATTGTATTGTGTGTCCATATTGTGTGTATGTATACAAATGTTGAGTGAAAAGAAAATGAAAACTGTATCTTTACAAATAATATTCAGTTAAGAGAAAAGGGGAATAGGCTGAAGACTCTGCTTTCACAATATTGGCAAAGACCACCAATTTGTTTTGATATTGAGTATCATTTCATGGTGTAGTGGTTAGTAAATCTGGTCTTATTAGTCAGAGAATGTGAGATTGATCCTCCTTAAATACCTTAAAACATTGCCCTATATATAAAAGGTGGATGTGCCTGTGTGTGTGTGTGCACGTGTATGTGTAAACAAATCACTAAGAAAGGGGGGATTAAAGAGTGGAATTAGAAGAGGAAGGTAAGAGGAGATTAAAGACTGATGTTTCTAGAACATCAGCCACAGACCTGCATAAATCCCATTTTCTTACTAATTCTGGAACCATCTCCAAACTGATTAAGTTTTATGAAATAAATAATTATTCATAATGTATTACAAAATAGAATGTAGAAGAATGTAGATTCCTTCCATGTAGATTTCTAGATTCCAACAGTTGAAGTCAGGCCCATCAGTTTGACATCTTAAATTTGTAAAATCCTAGAAAAAATTCTAGTGATCCAGATCCTTAAGCACATCAAAACAAACAACCACATATCCAAAGAGTAGCACCGGTTTGCAAGTGTGAAAAGTGTGCTGACAAACTTGTTGGAAGCCATGAACATATGGACAGAGGCTCTAAGTCATAACCTACCAGTAGACATTCTGTACCTCGACTATCGTAAAGCTTTTGATTGTGTTCTGCATCACCGATTAATAATTGGGGCCGAGGGCGGTGCCCTGTGGTGGATCGAGTCTTTTCTATCGAACAGATGACAGAAGGTAACAGTAAACGGATGCAACTCTGGATGGTCCAGCATTCTCTCTGGAGTGCCGCAGGGCTCTATCCTTGGTCCAATACTCTTCTTGTTGTTTGTGAATGACTTACCTATGGAAGTAAAGTCAGTAACAAGTCTCTTTGTAGATGATACCAAGCTATATCTATCAGTACTAACTGAAGAGGCAGCTCTTCAACTAGTTGAAGATCTCATGTAGCTTGAATCTTGGGCTCAGACCGCTCAAATGTGTTTCCACCCGTTGAAATGCAAATTGATGCATCTAGGCAAAAATAACCTTAAGCACCAATACACCATGAAGACAGAGGATGGAGCTTACCATACTCTAGAAAATGTGAGTGTAGAGAAAGACCTTGGTGTACATATAGACAAAACATTAAAATTAACAACACAGATAAACATTGCAAATAAAACACTTGTCTCCACCACACCTTTAAGAACATGGATGCGGAAATATTCAAAATGCTGTATAAAGCACTCGCCAGGCCACATTTGGATTTCAGTTCCTGCATTTGGTGACCCCAACATAAATTTAACATAGACACTATAGAAAGAGTACAAAGAAGAAACACAAAGATGATCCTCAGCCTAAAATACCTGTCATATCCAGAAAGGCTAAAAGAGCTTGATCTGGAGACACTAACTGACAGAAGAACTCATGCTGATCTACTAGAAATATACAGGATAACCTCATTGACCAAGACTGTAAGTGCAGCATCTGTCCAGATAAGATCATGCTACAGCCAACCCTAAGCAGTGTAACCAGAGGTCAGAGCAAGAAGCTACAAATTCAAACACTGACCGAGGCCAGAAAACACTTCTTTTCAAACAGATCTGCTCCTATCTGGAACAAGCCATCAGATGCCACAGTCTCTTCTCCAAACATAAACATGTTTAAGTCTAATCTTAAAAAGGACATTGGACACCAAATGTTTGAATATGAATTTTTGAACTAAATAACATAAATATTCTATTTTATTGATTTTGATTTCTTTATGTCAGAAATCATATACTTAATCACTAGACTTACACTAAGACTCTGAAACTAAAGCAGATCCATCACCCCAGATAATAAACATGGCTGATTATTAAGATCTTACAAAGATAATTACAAAAGACTAACCTCTTAGGCATGCTGAAATTTGACTGCCTCTTGAAGATTATCTATTTATGCTATGTATTAAGGTCATACATTCAAATTGAAGATGGTATTTGTTTGAAATAGAACTGATAATCCATTGCCCTCTCTACATCTTCTTCGATGTTAGTTTGTCTTAATAATGTAGACTTTACTTTGAAGGCTTTGCATTTTCTTAATAGGATTTAATCTGATCCACTCAAGGTAACGAATGTAGCTTTATCTTGTACCTGACTTTCAAGGAAAACTATGATGTAAATTATATCTTGCTCAGTAAGACGGTTATATATTTAATACCTATAAATAGCTTAAGCATTTGTATGACTAGGGAATGTAAATGAATTGTTTTTCTCTTTTCTTAACCTTTATTTCATTCTGAATAAGTGTTGATATAATGGACAAATTTGAATTGAATCTTGGCAATATATAAATACTCTGTATCTAATATATGCATTAGTAACTTTTCAAACTTAATACAGTTAGCAATAATATCTCGAAGTTGTGTGAATTTTAACTTAACTTATTCTAAAATTATCATTTTATTCATCTTAATTTTTATGTAGGTATAATAAAATTTTATTTTTAGTTAAAACACTTTGAAAGATTCCTTTTTATAAATGGTGATATCTGAACATTCAAGGACATTTTCTTTTTTTCTCGAACCTTTCTGAAAAATGCCAAATAATTTAATAATTTTTAATTTAAATTTTCTGTTGGCTATCATTTTAATTTTTATACCTTTGTTATACCTTTTACTATTTTATACATTTCTGTGCAAAATCTTTTCAGTTTCATTGTTGTAATCCATGCACTATTACTCTCCTCCTCCTCATTGTCTTTCCATTATTAAATGATGGTGACATTTTTTGAAGCTATTGATAGCCAACCCATGCCAGAATATCTGACCAGATTCTTAGGCTAAGGGTTGAGGATATGTACAACTTCTTTTAAAGTTTTGATTCATTCTTTGTATTAATATAAACAGAATAAGTTAAAATCCTACACCACTTAAAAGAACTTATAATTTTTCAAGAGCAAACATCTGCATTTTTGAGTTGTATGGTTATTGATGTAGCCATTACCTTAAAATCTTCTGAATATTCAATGGGCCAGATTCTGCATAAACAGATCTGTGAACTTCTATCACTTTCTTGTCAAAGAAAATTGTTTTGGAGAACAGCATGATTACTTTGGAATTATACTAAAAAAATTAAAAACTTTAAATCATTGAAAATTTCAAATAAATTATTAATGTACTTCCTTCATCTCCCAATTGATTTTCTGGATAAAAGATAAATTCTAGAGTATTTAAAAAACAATTTTGGAGTTTTTGCTGTTAAATTCATTATATAAAATATAATGGGTCAGTTTTTTGGCAAATAGCCTAATATATCCTTCTCAGTTTTTCATTAAATCTGATGTTAACTTAGATTTTTAGGAGTAAAATTATCAATATGGAATTTATGTAATGAACTTTTTAATGAAAATATAAAGCTAACCCTCATTAAAATGGACTAATAGGGGGGGGGAGGATGTCTAGTTTAGCTGATTGTCTGAGTTAACTGATGGTAGGGGTTAATACTGTATATGTATACAATATCGGAAAGTATATACACTAGTATGCAGACTATTTTTACACTCTTTTAAAATGTATTGTAAAAATTCAATATTTTCTTTGAAAGTTTAATTTTGGTTATAACTAACTGCAAGAAGTTGTGAAAAAAGAAAAAATACATTTGTACTTACAGAGAATTTCTCAGCAGATTAAGGCCATGTTTACATTCTTGACTAAAATTGTATCAATTCCATCATAATTGATGGATCTGTCATGATAAAAAAAATTTTTCTAAAATCTTTCTTTTAGAAAAAAGATTATTACGATAAAATTAATAGATTTCAAGTTACAGAAGTTTTCACTGACACATGTTGTTTTTTGCCAAAAGTCTGTGAGAGTTGCTAATATACACTGTACATTGAACATAACTATATAAAACATATACTGTATATATTTTATGTAATTATCTAACATATGAGGTTAATTAGTTTAGGTCTAATTAATTAAGATCTGACACCTCTGAAAATCCCTAAACCATTATGAGTTTGTAAAGAAGTAATTGTAATAGTAATTTTGAAGTGGTCCAGTTATGATACTATGCTGTGAATGATGGTGATGATCTTTCCGGTCACTTTCTTAACTCAGATTTTGTTCATTTTATTCGATATCTGGCTTAACGGGGTCCGTTTTAACAAGGTTTCACTGTATTTTCATTGATTCTTCATTAAATTTGGGGCTAAGCAAATGAAGGAATGATCATTAAAACTGGCTCAGACCTGTTGATCAGAATGCACAGACTTGTAAAGTTCTAAACAACAATTATACATTTTCTTCTGAAAATGCAAAATTCAGTTTCCGGAATGACTAATTATTGATGCATTCTTGTGGACATTTACATTTTGATAAAAATATTTGCACATACATTTCTGTACATATGTATTAGTGTATATATTAATTTTACATACATCTGAAAATGTGATGGTACAAAAATTGAGTATTCACAAATCAATTTTACAGAATTTAAAATTCCTTACAGTGGAAAATCACTTGTTTAATTAATAACTTTTTTATTAGTAACTTGTTGGTACCATTTCTTAATTAGTTTTAGTTACTATTAAGTTTAATACAAGTAAGTACAGTTTAATGGAAACAGTATGAAAATTAAATAGTGGTTGTTTTTAAAAATGTTTAAGGTTATCTTTTGATTTAAAATTTTGACTAGTGATAAATTTCCTTCTAATTCCCTATGTGGAAATTCAATAATGTGGATTCAAATATTATAAAAAAATAACTAATTTCTTCCTATTCTTTCTAAACCTGTTGAGTGTGAATCTTAAATGCCAGGAAATAATTAAGCTCCCTCCCTTCAGGTTGTATCCAATGAATAAGTAATGGGAAAAGTGTCAGGTTCAACGGACAGATTTCCTCATCTGTTGGGCTCTGCTTATAGAGTCTCCAGCCCGTTCCCTGAGAATGGTTGTCAAGGCTGGTTGCTAACACAACAGACAGGGTTTGTTATTGTCACCAAAAGCTTTAAAAAAAAAAAACGCAACTAATAACACTGCTCCGGCATGCCTTGTTGGCTCAGTGCCACTGTGTCCAGATAGACAGCAGAGCAGAGGCCGGCAATAATGCAGATGTTTATGTGGAGAGATGCTTTCATACATTCATTCAGCCTCAGCTGGACTGAGACTGATTTGCAGATGTGCACACACTCGATCATTTCTTGTTCGTTATATTCTTGTTCTTGTTGTTCTTATCATCATCATCATCATCGTCATCATTTACAACTATATAGTAACATTGATAGTTTGTCTTCTTTTCTACTCCATAAAATTACCTGCACAAGACCTATTGAAATCAGGACAGATGGTTACTAAACCTCTTTTATGTTACTGCAAATAGAGAAATTTGAATATGTGCAGGAGGAGAAAGAATAATAGCAATAAAAAGAAACCTTGGACTTCATTTTTAACTGGATTTGACATGTCTAATATTCCACGACCCATTATTCAGAAACCAATAATGCTTTTATAACTTTAGTGAGGTCGATTTTGAAATTCTGTTAAAATGATTAAATATTATGTGGCTGCACATTTGACAAATAAAAATTAACAGTAACTTGCAATAAAATTACCACAACACTTTTTGGGGCTTTCAATATATTAATGTTTACTATACAAAAGTTCCAAAATAATTTAATTTCTGAACAGTGTAGATATGTATTACTTATGTCTCTGAAGCAGAGAAATAACCTAATCACAATTTTTTTAATTTGCTATAAATAGCAAAGTTAAAAAGTAATACAACTGCATTTGTCAGAGGAGAGACTCATACTATTATTTTCAGGAAATGAATAGATATCAAGGAATCAAGGAATCTCTTGATATCAGAAATCTCTTTCTGTGAGTATCATGTGGCTCAGAAAAGATTTACTCACAACTTCTAAAATAATGTTTTTTTTAGAGAGATGTATTATTATACATAGATTGTACAGAGTAGATTGTAAAAAAAACTATCATTTTTTAAAAACAAATTAATTTAACCAATGTCTTATTTCTATCTATCTATCTATCTATCTATCTATCTATCTATCTATCTATCTATTTTATTAATTTATTTTGATAGCAATTTACCCCATCTTTTATCATAGAGTGAGTCAGGGACTTTCTATTGTTCATTTTTCTGATATCGTCAAAAAACTTTAAAAGTCACAAATATCACTTTATCTACTTTATTAATTATTTTTTTTGATAGCAATTTATTCTGAGAAAAACCTAGAACAGTTGCCACCTCTGAAATAGAGTGCCCCATCTTTCTGGCCCCAACAATCATTCCGCCTTCAAATGGTGTTAAATCCTGTCCGCGTCCCATGGCTGCCACAGCTACACTGCCACAGCTACACTGCCACAGCTACACTACCTCTTTACCTATCACGCCATACATATGTTCTGGTTGAGTCCAAGTGGGGAAGTGTACTGCTGTCTCTAATTTCTTGGCACTTCATTTGATGTGTGTGTGCTAAAAAGCATCAATTTTGGTTTCAGCTAGCTTCATCCCATCAGATGTAATGAAGCAGAAATCTGTGTGTAATTAACCTGTACTATTTCAGTGACAAAGTCAAGCAATTAAACTGACAAAAATAATACTCTGTCTATTTAGGCTAAATTTGACTCAAATTGAAATCAATGGCATTCATTATAGGTCTGTCAAAGGGAAAAAAAGTTTGGTGGTGGAAAGGTAAGCAAATTAAACCTATTAAAAAGAGAGCAGAATATATTTGTAATAGAGAAACACTGAGGGGAAACAGAAAAAATCAAAAAGAGAATATCCAAAATTTTTTATCTAAAAAGTAGAATTTTTGTAACTTAATTATCTGAAAGGATTATAATTAGACAAAGCAAAATAAAGGATTATAATTAGACAAAGAAACATAAAGTTACGTTGTTTGTCAATCTTTACAAAATGTCAGAGTAGTTTGAAAATAAAATCAGAAAACAATTTTTTTCTCATATTTACTCCTAGTGTTTTAAACTGCCAATCAACATTTATTTTTCTGTATTATTCTTGTGATAGTTGTTTTTAATGAACAAGAATTTAACACACAGTGAATGCAGTTGTTTCTATTAGAATTTTAAAATGTTTTGATACTTTCATGAAAATGATTTGCATTTAGGAGTTTTAAATTTATTTAATCATAAAAAATAAAAAATTTTTAATCCTTAGTAAATTTTTATCATTAAAAATAGGCTAAAAATCACAATTATTTCATATTTAATGATAGCTATTGTTTTATTTGAAAAATATACAAAGCAGAAGTCTAATTTCTAATAAAGAAAAAAACATTTTTTCTATATTGCTTTTTAGATTAGTTAATCATAAATATGTACTTGTGCAATAACCAATAGAAATTAAAAAAATATCTAAATAAATATACCATTATCAAATTTGTTTAAAAAAAAGGACAAAAGATTTGTGCGAAACTCACAACACTTAATATTCTAGTAAGTTGTAGGAAGTGGAGACAACACAACTGAGTGGCGCATTGGGCAGTTCAGCTTGAATGACTCCACTGCTTTAGCTGCCGTTATGTTTGAATAACTGTAAAAAAAAATAAAATGAATAAAAATAAATAAAGGAACACCTTATTAATGTCCTTAATGCACTTGTCGAGCACTTGACATTGAGTATCTTCCTGCTGTAGAAGACTAGAAATCAATAAGCACAAAGGTGTGTATTGCTTGGCATGTCTCCATTATAAGATATTTGATATCTTCCTCTTAGATTCTGACCAGATTTGAAATTTCTAATCTTATCACGTCTTTTTCTAAAGAAAAATCAAGCAAATCATATGTTGATAATCTTCTTCTTCTTCTTCTTCTTCTTCTTCTTCTTCTTCTTCTTCTTCTTCTTCTTCTTCTTCTTCTTCTTCTAAATGTCAATCTAACTAGTTTCTCTTTCTTTTCCCTATTTTGCCAAACATTTTTGTCTTACAAAGTATTTGTTTTTGAGTCGTTTTTCAATCTGTTCCTTAATGAAAATAAACAAAATATGGTTTGTTATTTTTTCAAATGTCTTTCTTGAATCCAATCCATTGTATTATTTTTCTCAATTGTTTTTAGAATGAGAATATTTTTTATTCATGCAGACACTTTTATACTTTTTAGAAAAAACTTCACAGTTTCAATTCCTATGTCTTCTAACCACACGGTTACATGGAGCTGAATCTTTTGAGTTTCAGTATCTTCATACTGTGTAGAAATATTGAAATTACCAATCAAGCTATTCATAAAGATTAGATACTATTAAGATACTCAAACTGCTTTATTATACTTTTCCAGCTTTATTTTGAATTATTTAAACCAGACTTTAACAAATTTGTAGGTTTTTGCTTATATTCTTAATATTATGAGCCATATATTTCTATCTTCCATTTCACTCAGAAATGCAAAAATAATATTAAAAATACTATAACTTAAAGTAATTTAATCATATTCTTTCACTGCTGACAAGGATTATTTCCTCAACTGCTGGAGGTAAATTTAAATGTGGAATATTTTGCATGATGATCTGTTACAGCAACCAAATCTGATAAATGTTAAATATTTGATGCTAAGAAAGATTACTTTTAAGGAAATCAATTTTATGAGACATAACTCCAACTATTATTATTAGTAAGTTTATAATGAAGATATTTGTGAAAAATCTCTCTTTCTAAACATTGATTTGGTAATAAATATTATTTCTTATTAAGTCTTCACTAAATGCCAGAAATTCTTTTTTTTTCACATTCCTAAATGTAAAAATTATTGTTTTTTTAAAATTTTTAAAATTTGTTTATTTAGCAATGACAATAAAAATGACAAATGTCTCAGGCGATTGACAACTTATCTTTTCCAAGGCCTATTTGTAATCCTTCGACAGCTTACTTAATCCTTATTATCCCCGTTGAATTTCTGATCATTAATTATCTTAACATCGGACTCAAGGATTTCTTTAAGGAAGTATCATGCTATTTTTCAGCTTATTCTTTCCATAGATATCCTATTGCTCTATAGTCTGTATGGAGAAGTAATCCTCAAGATCTGCTTCTCTTTGATCCACGACTTTAAGACATTGATTTTTTGTATGGATCCATATTCTAAATTCACAAACCTCATGTACATTAATTAAGTATATATGTGCATGTATGTGTGTCTGTGTGCAAGTATATGTATGCATGCATGCTTGCCATCACACATGCACATATACATGCACATACATACATACATATATATATATGATAATTATGAAGACATTTATTTAAATGTCTTTATAATTATCACATTCTGTCGGATATAATAAATTGTCCATTCCTTGATTTTGCATATATATATATATAATGTCCTAAGTGCAGAATAGAAAGTTTCTTTTATGGAAGTTTTTTCTCTTGTGAATCAAAATGTATGTGTAGTGCTATCAATAGATGTAAATGATTTTAAAAAGAATTATGATGTTTATTACACCACCGCTAACGTTAATGTTTAAAGGCTTAGATATTGTGCAAATATGAATATTGGTGTGTGATTTTATATACAATTTTTATACTTTACTCACACTAAAATGTTAAATATTCAACTTTTTTGTCAATTTTTCTTGTGTAATAACAAGATCCAAATTATGTAAACATGTTCCAAAGTTTTTACATTGAAGATCTTTTCAACCATCATCGGTCATTTTCGAGAATGAGTTTGTTAACCTAGTTTTATAAGTAGACTGTGGTGTATATATATATATTTAAAAAGTTGTATAAATCGCATTCAAAGTTTAACAAACTTTTGCTTGTGATATTTTCATTACTTTTAGAGCTACAGTGCTCATTTTTTCTGCATTATGATCCTGATATTACAATGAGACTTAAATACTTACAAAGTTACAATGCATAAAATGAGATCTTTCTTTTTTTTTTCTACGAACGAAAAAACAAAAGCTCCAATTTTGTCTTATTCACGCTATAAGTAATTTTAGGAACATTGTTAGGCATATCAAAATCAAAGGCTTAGTATCAAGGCTTCAAAACAAGACTTAAAATGGGTGAAACTTGGTTGAAAAACACATGATTTTCACCAGTTTTAACAAAAACAAAATCACAACAAAATAGTTCCCACAACTGAACTCTTTCAAATAAAAAAAAGAAAACCCACCACCAAAACAAGCGTTGAAAAGGTTCACACTCACCATCCTCAAGCAACTATAAAACCTATTTCTAATGTGATAACCGACTCAATTTTGATCCCAAATGATGGGGGAAGGATTGAAATAGTGTTATCCAACATAAAAGTATTTTCGTAAAAAGTGGTGCATTGGTAACTTATCATACTCATATATATTTCCAAATTCTTGAATTTTTAAAAAATAAGAAAAATGTGTTATCCTACTCTTAGTATGAATCTGTTTTGCAAAATATTGTTCCAATGAAAATGATCACACATATACACATCTTCAGAGAGTGTATGTTAAAAACTATTTCTTTTCTTTCCTATATTCTATTTTCACTAGCCTACCACTTTCAAACTGTTTTCTCTCTGTCACTCTCTTCAAAAGATAGAGATGCACAACCATGCCAAGATAACAGTTAATTAAGAAATAGTTCATTCAAGGAAGTTTTTAATATGAAAAAAGAAGAAATAATACAAATATTACATATGATAAGGTATTTTCGAATGAATAACCTGTGTTATATTTTGCATTGAATTTTTATTATTATTCAGGAATGATTTTCTTGATTAACTGGTGGCTTTTTTCATCTCCTAAAAAATTATTGGGTTGAACATATTAAAACAGAGCATCAATTGATAAATGAAAAGAATTGGGTTTATCAAAAAAACCCAAATACATGTGAATAGATATTTCTGTGAAATTTAGTTTAATATCTTTTAATTTTCAAATATTTCTAAAAAAAGATCCTGCAATGTCAAAGGTGAAAAAGGAGAGAATGTAATCTTGTAAGAAGCACAAATTTCCAATGGCTTCCAGTACTAATGAGGAATTAATCATGTAATTGTGTTGTTTTTGACAGATGTAAGACTCGACTGCAGTAGCAAAAGCAACATCTGTTGTATAGAACCAAAGCAAACAATAATCTCAAGAAAACAGTCTTCTTTTCTTGACATTGTTGGCAAGCATTTCTAATTTCTTATTAATTTCATCATTACAGGTTAATGCTCAGTTTTCTAAATGTAATAATATTCTTTGTTCTTCTTTTGGTGAGTATAATCATTGAAACATTGGGTCTCTATGTTCCTTTATTGTCACAGAGTACAGTAAGCTTAGAATTAAAGGATCTAATGAGATTAGCTAATATTGATTTTTTTCTCTGGTCTTAATTGACAGTGTCTTGTCATGTTGAGGGTTCTGTAGGTTGAAGATCTAAGCCATCCAGCCTTCTCTTCTTCTGCTCACCCTTCTCTACATGGTCTCCACCTGCCTCTGATAACTGCCTTAGCTAAAGCCATGGCAGAGATGCTTGTACTAGGCTCACCTTGTCCTACCTAGACATAGTGTGCTGGGGATAAAAACAACAACAAAAAGGGAAATCTCTGCAGTAACAAAACCTGGAGCTGTATATGATTGTGATTTCTAAACTTAGATCATTGATGTAAATATTCTAAATAAAACTCTGGCCGGCAGCTTTGTGCTGGAAAAAAAAGAAAATGAAAATAATGTTTAAATGGAGTAAAATTCAGTTTGTATTCTATATGTATTTCTCTGTCATCAAATATATATGTATTTCTCTGTCATCAAATATATATTTCTCTGTCATCAAATATATATGTATTTCTCTGGCATCAAATATATATGTATTTCTCTGTCATCAAATATATATTTCTCTGTCATCAAATATATATTTCTCTGTCATCAAATATATATATATTTCTCTGTCATCAAATATATATATATTTCTCTGGCATCAAATATATATGTATTTCTCTGTCATCAAATATGTATTTCTCTGTCATCAAATATATATGAACATGAAAAACTGGCAGATACGCATGACTGCTTCTTCTTGTTGATTAATTTCTTTAGAATATTTGCCTACTTTATGTTGCTTTTGTTTTTGTTTTTTTTTAATCAAAATGTTTTCTATCTTTAAGCAAGAAAATATTAACTGATTTACTTTCCATATAAATTGTCCTTAATAACATAAAAATAATAATGTAAGCATTCATGGGGTTTATTAAGCCTAATCTCAAGAATATCAAATATTAATATATTCTTGCTTATCATAATTACATGTAGGGTATGTAATAAATCTTGCGGAAGCACAGAAATCAATAATTTCTTTATGACGTACATAAAATGGATTTCTTATCGTTTTTATTCTTGAAGATTAAAATTGCTGGTTTTATTCAGAACATTTTCAGTGAAAGTCTCTACTTGTAAATCCCTTCTTGTTTATAACCATTTTTATTCACGACTTACTAGACTTACTTGCCAATTACAAAAATAGATTTTCATTACATTATATTGGAATAATTCCCCTATGATATCAAAATATATTCCATGTATTTACAATTCAAGTTCCTTATAAGTAGCACTAATTAAGTTATATTAATTAATAAAAGAAAATCATTGATGATAAAATAATATTAATGCCAACCTGACATTCTTGTGAGCATCATAAATATCTCTGTTTGCTCTGAGTATGGTCAATCCGATTGTTTGTTTACATTTTATATGTAAATAACCATATGTCAACATGCACAAAATATTGAATTTTGGAACCGATTAGAATGAAAATTGTTATAAAAAATTACTAATTACTGAAAATATATAACACTTTTAAGAATTTGATGCTTTGAATAAAAAACAAATTGGGTATCTTGGAGTTAACGGTCCTAATAAACAACTAATAGTTTTCTGCTGTGGACGTTTTTAAGATTTTTTTAATGAGAAACTAAAATTTCTGCTGTATTTGAAAGTTGAGTTTAAAAGGGTTAACAGAATTTTTTCTTTCTATTGGTTTTACTTTTCACTATTTATCTCTTTATTATATCTGCAACGTTTGTCTTTTTTCCTGTCCTTTCTTTCCTTTCCGTACTTTCATACCAGTTCCCAATTGGAAACTGGCCTTTTCAGAATTGGTGAACACAATGAACAAAGTGTGATGGGTCACCAGATAAATCACTTATGTAGAAAAATACTGACAAGCCTCTTTGCCCTTTTACTTTGACACCTTTTCACCCATAGGGATTCTGCATGTCATTGCAAACATCTGCCTCTCTGCAAAGGATATGATGTGCTAACAGGATGGTCTTCAATACCCGCCCTGATGCCAAACCTCAGCACACACATTGCTGTTGGATCTCATTGTGTTTAGATGCTTTAATTAATAGAACAAACAACCACCAACAAACTTTGCTCAGTGCTCATGGGTTCTTCAAAAATACCTTATGGGAGATGATGACGACTTAATTTCTTTGACACAGCTTTGTCTGCCATTGTCTTTCCCTCATCAGACTCCTACTAATCAACTTGCTATTCTCTTAGATTGAACTGAACAATGGTTTCTTTTGCTTTTAATCTATTCATCTCTTGAAATATAATTAAACTTTTTCAAAAATGATATACAATTTAAATAGTTTTCTCAATTACTAATGTTTTTTTAATGGTATATCAAAATTATTTGCTGAAGCACCACTACGGAGGCATCAGATTAGGAATGTGGCTATATGATGCATTATATAGTATCTGAATATGATAGTCACTGTGTGATCAAAGCAACAAAACTTAAGGGTTCAATTATGTATGACATGATGAAAATAGCATTTATTATAAATCACTTACCTATATACTATATTTTCAAGAAGTATCTTGAAAACTTCTTTTCAATATTAGTTATGGTTGGGCCAAATTTTCGAATTATAAAAAACTACTTCAAATGATTATGTGAAATTTCCTTCATTTCCTCATGAGTTTTTCTAAAAAGTTCATAAAACATTTTAAATGAATAGAAAATAATTTTTAATGCATTCATTGCATAATCTAACAAATTTGATCTTATATTATTCATTAATTTTATCTCCTAAATTTTATATATTTTAATTTTTTATATTATTTCATAATAAAATATTTTTATTGTAGAAAACTTTTTATTGTTTATGCTCACATTTTTATTAACATGCTATTTGAATACATACATTGAAAATAATATATTGGAATTATTATTAGATGTAAATTTGCTTTAAAAATTAAAATGAATTTGTAACTTGTATTTATCATTTATTATTTGCATTGTATATTTGTATTTTGAGTTTTGGTGAAAATGTTCTATTTTCAATAGTTTGTATTAGAAAAGGTTTTTACAGATATTTAAATTTAAGAACTGTTAAAAATAAGGCTGGGTTGGGTTTGGTGTGTTGAAGTTGAAGATAGCACATGGTTTTATTTGAAATTTTCATATTTTATTAATATCAATTGATTAAAACATGAAAGTAATTGAAACTAAAATAATTATTATATACTACGTGAATATATGAGACTTTCTATAAAATTTTACTCAAAATTATTTTTTAAATTAAAATTAATTTCATTGAATATAATTATGCTTAGCAGAGAATTTAAACCTAAATAAATGTTTGTGCTTAATGTATGCAATTACACATCACATAGAATTGATTAATTTGTATAAAGAGGTGATGTTTAAACAAAGAAAACTGGATAAAGTATTCTTAACATATAGGATTGAAACATTAAGAATTGCTAGCTAAATGTCTAGTATTGAGTAATTCTTACTTTTTCTAATATAGTATTTTTACTTTTTAATTTTCTTTTCTATTGTGCTTTTATCAGAGATCAGCCAGCAATTATCAGATGAATTGTGTGTGTAGCTTTCTTTTTCATTCCTTAAAGCTAATTAAGAATATGTAAGTGACAAGTTGATTCCGAGCATTTTGACCCTGGGTTGTAGGGACATGCTTCTATTGACTGATCTGTCTCACTTAAGCCTGTCTCTTGTATTCTTGAACTGTTTCTTGACAGCTACTTTGAGCTGCTGATTTAATTAACAACTCACTTGGCTACAACTGAATTTCCATGTTTGTATTCATCTTTTTTAGCAAAGACCCAAACAAAAATGCTGAATGAAACTGCTTTTTTCCCTTAATTTTTACTTATACTAAATACCAAAACATAACATTGACTATTGTTAGAAACCATCAACCAAAACTGTTAACATAGGTTTCTTCAGTTTTTAAGTTGGTTTGGCTAGCTGGCTGGCTATCTATGTATCACGTGTACAGTCCATACCAAAGGAGTTAGAAGGTTGAAAATTTCAACATTTACTCCTTATGTCTAGAAAAAAAGTTTTTGTTTGTTTTTTACCCCCATTAGGTTTTTAGTGTGGGTTCCATTTGCAATCCAAGTTTATGCTAAAGTCCTTTAGTTTGAGTCCGGCAGCATCCACGCTTGTTTTTTTGAAAATTCAAACTTTTTTTAATGATCTATGCCCAACAAAATGCGAGAGAAGTAACTTATTCATTTATCACCCCTTTTTCCAATTTTTTAATTCCCCAAAACGGTATGCTGCTAAAAACCGGTGGTCAAGTGATGGTTTCTATTGAGTGACTAACCAGACCTGGGTTTTTTTTTCCAATTAAGTGATATTAATAAGTATATATGTCTATAATTGTTTTTATCACAGATTGATGTTTAGTTGATACATAGATTATGAGGGCGGATTCTGACACAGGTATTAGCTGAATTTTAGTCTGAAAATTACACTGTATAATGTTTGATCTATGTGATCAATGAAGAAGCATGAGTGCATTGGCAAGGAAGGAGACTATGCTGAAAAAGTAAATATTTGTTGTGTAATAATAAATGGTCTTGTGGGTGTGGAAGATACTTGTGGGTAGATGCATTAAAATCAAATTGAATTGAAATAATAAGCAAAATAATTTCATACATTTGTTAATATTGCTTAATTAGAAAGAAATAAAGAGAAATTAAGAAAAAATATTTATTTTTTTATTTATTTGATATCATTCATGCTTACATTGACTTGTGATGTTTGATATTCAGTTCTATGCATGTGACTATAAATACTTCTCCCATGTCAACTCTGATAACAGCATTCTAGTGAAACATGATAAAAAGACCAACATATGGTTTTTATAGGGTAAAAGTCTTAGTAGGCATGTGTAGACTTTAATAATGATATTCTGTTTTCTATGATTCATGTTTCCATGGAGGATTCAACATATTTGCTGCAAATGATAACAGTTTTATTAGAAACCGTCAACTAAAACTGTCACCAAAACGGTCAACATAGGTTTCTAGTTTTTAAGTTGGTCTGGCTGGCTGTATGTATCATACGTGCAGGCTGCATCAATAGCGCTAGAAGGCTGAATCAAACATTTACTCCTCATTATGTCTAGAAAAAACACTTTTTTGTTTTTTTTAAACCCCCCCCCCCCATAGGTTTTTAGTGTATGGTTCAATTTGCAATGTACGTTTATGCTAAATTGGTACCTTAGTTTGTTTCCGGCAGCATTCATGCTTGTTTTTTGACAATTCAGACTTTTTTTAGCGATCACTGCCCAACAAAAAGCGAGAAAAGTAACTTATTCATTGATCACCCCCTTTTCCAATTTTTTAACTGATCACCCCCAGCATGGCATGCCGCTAAAAGACATTGGTTGCATGACAATTTCTATTGTGACTGACCAGACTGGTATTCTCTGTTTATTAAGGTGTTTTTGGTATGGAAATATGTTAGATCTGACTTCTTCATAAGCATTTGAAACCAACAGTATACCAATACCAATACCAATACCAATACCAAATAAAATAATTTGTCCATGGGACATTCCATTTTACTTAAGTGATACTTTTAGTAAAATTGCTAACACCCAAGCCATTTTTAAAAAAAATATTTACCATAGATCGTATTTGTGCAATTAATTGCTATATAATAATCCTACATAATCAAAATTCAATTTTTTTTATTTCTTTCAGTTTATCTCCTCAATTAATTACATTATTGATAAATTAGCCAACAATTATATTGAAAAATGAAATCTGAAAGGATCAATCCTTTCAACCTTCTACTATTGATTACATTATTTTTATGTGGTCAACACATGAGGAAATTTTGCAAAATTCAAAAATCAAATCCTTCTCTAAACTCTTACATTGACTTAACTTTCTTTAAGAACAGGAAAAATAAACCAAATTCTAAATATTTAAATTTTAAAATGTAAGAATTATGTCTTTGAATTGTTTCATATAATTGTGGATAAGTTGTGATTATAGTTGAAGCAGAAAAGAAAATATTGCAAAAGATTTAATCCTATATTCTTATTTTTACAAATGAGAAAATTCTGTCCTTATTTAAATCAATAATTTTGATAAATTAAGATCAAGATTCCTTTCCTTATTTCCTCATCGAAGCTTCTTTTGTTGCTTGTAATGTTATTATTTTGTTATTCAAACCTACATTTAATGCCCAGATAGATTTTGAAAGAAGTGAGTTAAGCAGCTAACCAAATTTATGTTGCCTTCTCTTTGCTTACGGACTTGGTTGGGTAGCTATTAGATTCAATGGAAGTCTGTACAAGAAAGATAATCATCTGAGATTCCTCTTGTAAAATGAATGCAAATATGATTATCATTTGTGTCTTCAGAAATGGATAGAATACTTTAATTCATTTATGCTTCCAGATTATGACCAAAGTTTCGTAAAATGATTGCTTTGAGTTAGTGAGGGGTGTAGGGGTACATCATCCATGGAATAGACTAATGGGTGAGCTGACCCTTGCTTTTATTTTCTATGTGTTGTTAATAAAGTGAATTGAGTGACACAAATTTGTCGGCTGGAAACAGTTGATCACTTGGATACTGAGTGTGGAAGCAATCGGCCAAGGTGGCAAATTTGAATGGAGGATAGATTGAGTTGTGTGTCAGAAAGGAGCAGCAATGATGGGCTTTTAAAGATGACTTCCACCTTCAATGCTTATGATTGGCTGTGAATCTCTTCTCTTATGTCACTTAATTTACTGTCCGTTCACTTCTCATCAGACACTTCTATTGACTATAAAAGCTACAAATGTATCTCTTCAAAACCCTCGTGATGTGCACGCAAATGGTAAAAATATATATAAATCCTCTTCGCCTTTTCTTTATGAAGTCTGTGTGCTGTTGATTAAGGTTGGTAATTGATTTATGAGGTCTTCTGGGTGTTTGCTTTGTTGTTTTTGCCTGGTCTTTCAGCAAGGAACATTGTACCCAAATTGCTTCCTGGTTCCCTAGATTGAAGCAACACTACAATGCTGTCTCTGACTAATTATAGCAATTTTATACATGGAATTGTATTAGATTAAAGTTACTTTGAATTGGACATGACTTTACAAGTATTGCTATTATCTCCTGTCTAAATTCTGATTTAAATTAATGACAAATCAAAACAGCTCATTATTTCCTTACATAAATCCATGAAGTCCTATTTCTAAATTGGTGACTTTGTAAAAAATAATTGTAAACCTCCTTCCCCACACTCTCATGTGGAAGGGCTGACTAGTTCTGTTCTTTTAGTGAGTACAAGTCCAATTTTGAGAAATAGTTTAACTTGCTAAAATATTCTTTATAAGAAAAAGAAAATCCTACCAAACATTCTATACTTCCATTTGCTGAAACAAGTCATGTGTCAGTTCTGTAGTTCAAATATAAAGCTTAATATTTGCTCTGTCACATTTTATTGTTACAAAAAACCCAGCTCATATTTGATGTATTATTCATAAGGGAGAAACTTCTAGGCTCTGATGAGGCAAGAATGAGATGAATGAAATATCACAAACATTTCACTGAATATCCTGGGACCTAGTAAGTTTTACTGATGTTTTAGCAGAGTCATAAGTCATAATTACATTATAAATTTAATCTTTTTTTGCCTCGGAAGTGTCAAAAGACATTTTCCCAATAGATTCTTATCTAAGTCTAATATGAATCAATAAAATAATATATTTCTCGAGTGATATATCTTAAAATGGTAATTAATAATAATGAAAAAATATAATAATCAAAATAACTCAATGATGAACAAATCTTATTGAAATATGTGGTTTTCATTTGATTAATAAAATCAATTTTGTATGTTTCAATGAATTTTCATTTTTAAAAATTTATTTTCATTTTGAAATTATTAGTTTCTATAAATGGAGCAAACATAATCAGAGGAAGTTATTGAAAAACCAACAAAAGAAATGATTATCAATGTAACTCTTTTCCTTGAAGTGTTTACTCCAACACTTTCAATTCTTGAAAAGATTTAAGAACGAACATTGCTTATTATCTGAAACTTGTTATCCAAAATTTTAAAATTTCATAAATCAGATAAAAGTGATTATTAGGTTTTAAAATGTTTATTATATTGATGAACTAGATGTTATTGATAATATTTTCATATCCTTTTACCATAAAATATAGATAGATAGTTAAAATACAAATTTATTAATAATAAAAGAAAACTGATCAAATGGATTATTTTTATTCTTCAGTTCTAGTTTATGGGGAAAATTCATTGTATTATACATACCTAAACCTATTTTATACATGCATACCAAAATGAACTTAAATAATTTTTACATTCTACTATTTTCGATCTGATTGATACTTGGCATCCTGTTATAACAGAATCATTTTCTAATCTCTTATATCCTGGCCAAAAATCTATTTCAAGGATTCCATTAGAAAATAAATTGAAATCTGATGAAAAGAAAAAATCTTTTTAAAATATGCAGATTAATAAATAAATTGACAAAAGAACTACATACCTTTGGAATTTAGCAAAAGTAAAAGAGTTTCTTGCAATGGCTTTAAAACTAAAGTCCTTTTTGAACTTACAGTAATAAATACTTTTGCATATGCATAACTTTGTTGTGGAACTCAAGTGTCACAAAAATGAACCAAATTTCTAAATGCTCTATCATTATTTGAATATTTTTAGCTTACAAATGATTCATTGTCTATACCATTAATCAAGCTAAATGAAATCATTACTACAAGTTATATGGCTGTCTCACCTTGTAGCATAGCACTTTCATTTTCAAATAAGAAATATTGATTATTCCTTAATCCTAGAAATATAAAATTGTGATACCAGTATTTTTTCTAGATTCACTTTAGAGGTTTGAAAAATCAAAGTGCTTTTGTTTTGTAAGTAATTTATTTTTAAATAATATTCTA
Organism: Architeuthis dux; assembly: GCA_006491835.1. Taxonomy (NCBI): domain Eukaryota; kingdom Metazoa; phylum Mollusca; class Cephalopoda; order Oegopsida; family Architeuthidae; genus Architeuthis; species Architeuthis dux. The sequence continues at coordinate 1,453,980 of VCCN01004615.1, read as the reverse complement.
TAAACATTTTGTATAATGATATGTTCATTGTACTGCAATACAAACATAGTTTGGGAATTCTTTCTTAAGAGCTGTTTAAAAAAAAGTATTGTTGAAAATGTATATTTTTAGACCTTCAGCTTCCTTGTACTTTGAGTTTGTAAACTGAAAAGAAAAAAGGATTTCCTTCTTGATATGAAACCCCTAATTTCCAAATTAATTTTGGCCAGTAGTTTTTTTGTTGCTATATGCAGAAGCTTGCAGTTATAATGGGCTTGCTTGATTTTCATCTACAGAATGAGGAAAACGGTTCAAGATAATTAATATTTTGCTCTCAGTCTTTGTATTTCCAAAATCTCTAAATATTGCTTGCTAATTCATCATATTTCCCCCTTAGTATCTACAACAGCTTTTTACTGAATTAATGTCCACTAATATAAAAATGGTCAATTGTATTTGCATGTAAGTTGCTAATTATTTCCAAATAGATTCTATTTTCTTCAGCTTTTCACAATGATATATGGGTTTTCTACTGATGCCTGGTGTGTGTGTGTGTGCTCAGACATATATTGGTTTACTAGACACTACAGCCCTCGGTGGCACCTAACTCTATGGCTACATGTCCTAGCCTGACAATGACATGTGGTCAGGTTACAGATGTCAGCCATGTTGTGATAGAGAGCTTGATCCCACCATCCCTTCATGTCTCAGCCAGTCATAATGATGTATTGTTGATCTAATGATGTTGGTCATATTGTTAGATAGCTGTTAACCTTGTGATTTCCCTATTTCTCAAACTGGCCATGGACAAATGGTCAGAGAAATCTCTGCTTGTCTTTCTGTGTTTGCTGAATTGTCAGTCATTGAGATGTCAATACAGATTGTACTCATAGAGTGTAAAAGTGATTTGCTTTTCTGTGTTTTATATTATTTTGTTTCCGTCAATAATATGATTATGTCAAGGTTTTGGCAAGAGAAAATGTTATGACCGCTTGGAAATATACTTTAGGTTTATTCATCCAATTTGAGTTATTGTTTGTAAGAAAACAATCATATATAATGAAAGTTAACTGTTCATAAAAATATAAAATATAACATGGCTTTGCACATAATCATTGTTACTCTTGACAAATGTATCACCTTTATTGAAAGCTTTTTTCTCTTTGTCATTGTTATGGTATCTTCTCTTAAATCACTTTTATGAACTTTGTAAACTGTTATTGCAGGACCCCTTTTACTGATATGGATTTTATTAGAAACTGTCAACCAAAACTGTAACCAAAATTGTCAATATAGGTTTCTTCAGTTTTTAAGTTGGCAGGCTGGTTTGCTATCTATGTATCATGCATACAGGCTGCACTAATGGAGCTAGAGGGCTGAAAATTCCCTCCATAAGGTTTTTAGTGGGGGTTCAATTTGCAATGTAAGTTTATGCTAAATTGAAAATTCAGACCTTTTTTAGTGATCACTGCCCAACAAAAGGTGAGAGAAGTAACTCATTCATTGATGACCCCTTTTTCTAATTTTTCAATTGATCACCCCCAACATGGCATGCTGCCAAAAGATGTTGGTCACGTGATGGTTTCTATTGAGAGACTAATCAGACATGTATTAATTAAATTTGGCAGGGTGGATAATTTTATCATTTTAAAGCAGTAAAACATTATGTATTATCCACATCCATTCTCTGTTTAGTGTATTTTCTATATCTTGCAGTTACAACGTGTAATTTAATATGATGTGCATTAATTAGCTTCAAGAACATAAAGTTTCACAAATGAAAGCTTACAGTTATCAATTAATTAAAAACACTGATTGTATTAAAAAGAACATTTAAACATTCTTACAAGTTTATAGCTTGCTGAATTTTATTTTGATAGAAGTCATGAAACAAGCCTAAAATAAAATAAAATGTTGCATTTGTATTTAACAGTAGAGTGTGATTTTTAGTGAGAAAATATTATAAAATTGTGTTAAGTTTAACTTTGTGACATATCAATTAAAAAAAAGAAGAGGGAAAGAAACTTTGGAATTTTGACATACTGAAAAAAATCCAGGACATTTTTTAAGGGAAGACATTTTTTTTTGCTCATTAATTGTTAATCTTTAAAAGCTGATTAAGAGATCAGACTGAACAGACTGTTAAAGCAGGCATGTTAATGCGTTTGTGTGTTCATATTTGTATGTGTACACATATAGACAGATTCATGTATGTATGTATGCACATACTCACAAAAACATACATATATCTGGAAATTTTAACTGGCTGTATGTCAGCTCACTCGATAATAATTGTACTGATCAAAACTGTAAATTTTAGGTAGGAAATGTGAGTTCATAGTTAAAATAAACAGACTCCTTGAAATGTTTTAAAAATGCTTTATTCCATAATTACTGTTGATTTCTCATGACATATATTTGAAATTACAATGTGAAAATACAGTTATGATCACAGAATGGGAAAATCAGATATATATGAGGGTGCATCAATAAGTCTGCAGCCTGACATTTACTTAGCTGAATTTTGATTTGAAATTTTCACATATAATGTTCAATTTATGTGATAATTATTCACCACTGAATTAAGTGCATTGACTAGGAAGGAGATTATGTTGAAAAATAAATATTTGTTGTGTAAAATAAATGCTTTTTTCATCATTAGGCTGTGAACTTATTGAGAGAAATAAAGAGAGAGGTTTATAGAGAGACAGCCAGACAAACAGACTGAATATAATTAAAACATTGAATTTTTGACAGATGGTGTAGTAGACTTTAAAATATTCTCGTTCAATTTCATCATCTTATTTTAAAATAAGCTTGATTATTTTTAGGCTAATGTAAGAATAACATTTATTGTCGTCAATTAAAGCCATAATACTATTCTGTAATTGATGCTATAAACATAACTGCAAGGAAGAATATTACAGTATCAGCAACTTTTGACAAATCTTGTTTTGAATTTTAACAGAAGTATTCATAGCTTTAAGGCTAAAATTAGTTTCAATATTCATTGCCTACAAAATTAAATTGTTGCAGAAATAACAACTAGTAAAATATTTTCTTTTTTCAATTTATACAGAATGCTGCTGAAAGCCTAAATGTTTTTGCATGTCAAATTTGATTTTGCTGGCTTATAGCTTTTGCTTCTGGGACTATTTATGAGCAAATTTCATGATAGACAAAAAGAAAGGTGCATGAAATTGTACAGAAATGCAATTCTCAATAGCAAGTTGGCACGCAAGATTGAGTGATGTGAACTGCTCGTTTGCCATGGCCAACCAATTAAAGCTATAGATCTGTCATTTGCCCATCGTGCATACAAATCAAACTTAAAAACAAATCAAGAACATGCAACACTCTGTTGTTGACACTCACTAGCTCACATGCGTACCAACAATGGCTAGGAGATCACTCATGCACAACAGGAGGTGAATAGAAGAAACTACCAAGAGAAGAACCAGAATGATGAGGAGACAGTCACAGGCATTCTATCGCTGGCTGCTACTGTTTGTTCCAGTAAAGGATGCTAGAGTGACCAACTAATCTGGAACTTGGCAAACAGCTCTGCAAACTCAAAGTCAGGAACTGATATAATCGTGGCTGAAGCACTTTCCTCTACTTTGGTTATCTTTTAAAGCGTCATTACAATACATTTCTACTGCTGCTAGCACGGTTTGCTTCAAGATTCCAAAATACAGAGATCTCTATTGCCATGGGCTTTTAGTGGCCTGACGATACCTCTTGTTTATGCAGATGGGTCGCAAGTGAGTAGAAGAGGCAAAGGGAACATCAAAGGTTTTCACAATTAACAAGAGAGAGAGAAAATTGATTTTTTTAATAATCGGGATGCCATTTAGATAGGTACGTACAAAAGATCATTTTTATTAATTCTATTTTTAGCTGATTTCTTTAAAATATCTGCTTCATGGTTAACTGGGGGAAAAAATCATATTGGTGCAATTTAAACATGTGATACGTATTATTTAATTTATACACAAACTTTTTAAGTTATTAAATGGCCTTTTCTATGGATTATTCTTGATCAGATTTTAAAGTTTACATATTTAGTTTTCTTTGGAATTTTAAATATTTTCTAATTCAAATTATGTGAATAATAGTTTTTGAAAAACTTTTAAAAAGATTTAATTTGTGATCTAGTTTTACTGTATGGCTTACTGTAAAAAGAATAAATTCATCAAATTTCTATTAATATTTTTTTGCTGTGTAGATATATTTTTGTTGTTTTTTCACATTTTCAGTTCCCTGCATGTACAGTATTCAATTATCCAGTATTTACTTATACAACTTTTAATTTTAAACAAAAATTACTTAAAAATTAGAAAAAAATAATTTGATTCTTTACAGACCTACTATGTTCATTAATGTTAATTCAATTCAAGAATAAAAATGTGACTAAATATATGTAGGTACAGACTAATGATAAAAAAGCATTTATCTCGCACAATAAATATTCATTTTTTTAACATAATCTCCTTCCTTGTCAATGCACGGAATATTGATCACATAGATGGGGAATATTGATCACATAGATAGAACATTATACATAACAAATTTGAGATCAAAATTCAGCTAATAATTACTTGTCAGGCTGATCACCCTCATAATTATATCAATTTTGATAAAAAAATATTATTAGAATTAATGGAAAATCATGCTGAAAAGAAAAGAAACAACATTACATACAATCTCCTTTTACACCTTCCCTTTTCTAATCTGTGGTTATTATTTTAAAATAGTTTAAGAATCTTTGGGTTGAAATAATTTTGTTATAATCTTGTTCAGTTTCTGAGAATAAGTTTTTGTCTTTAAAACTTACATTTGCTTTTTTACTAATGGAAAGTAGTTTATTAAATTTAAATATTCAGTATGTTTGAAAGGTTATGTGCCACTTTAGTTTAAAGATTTAAAAATACTTCCTCTGAAAGCCTTTAAATAATTGGACTATTATTGTACATAATCATGAAAATAAATTTCTTTTTTCATAAGAAGATGAGTAAAAATATTCTTAAAATTGTATTACCTATTAGATATCAGGGTGTTGTAGAATTTTATGAAATTCAAGATTATTGTCTGATTCTGTGTAGAAACTTAACATCCTTTATAAACTCTGATCTTACATTTTTGAAATCTCTACTGAATTTAGTATTTTACAATTACAATATACTCTATTTTTCTTACTATATTGATTTTAGAGAAAAATAGTACCCATTATTTGGGACTTGCTTTGTATATCATATTTATTTTTATACTTGACTGAAGTTCCTACTCATGGTATTTTATTTCAAATTTTTACAGATATAAATCACACAATAACTAGATAGATTTAAAATCTTAACATGTCCTTATTTTATCAAGAAAATATATCTTATACATTGTTATTATTGTTTTTATTTTATTCCTACTGTAGAATTACTGAGGCAGTTTAATTTTATTCTTGATGATTTAGTTTTTCTTTATCAAATAGAAGAACCATTTTATTTTTAAATAATTTAACTCTCGTAATATTTTTGGTTCATTCCCTTTAAAATACATAAAATGTTTGTCTTAGAGAAATTGTATAAGTATAAATCCCTTAATTTGTCTCTAGAAATCAATATCTTAATACTTTTTTTGATTTTTATTTATTTATTTTATACTTATGTGGACCCTGGTCTGTTTGCATACTAGTTTGCTTAAACGTCACACAGTTATGCTAAGGTCTCAGAATATTCTTGAAATTACATCTATTGTATTTCATATAAATACTCATATTTTACTATTTCAAAAACAGTTTCTGTCAGTGGTTTTCTCATTAAGTATCTTATAAGTATCATTTTATCTGGCTTTCTTATCTGACACTATTAGACATAACCTCTCTCAAAGAAACCTTTATGAAAATCTCTTGATTTTTAATTTAATTTCATACTTATTTATCAAAGAAATGATAATATTTAACAGTAACTATAGTTCATTGGGTTTAAAATATGCCTAGACAATTAGGTTTAATGCCTGAAATGAATGAACAATTAAATGTTATAAACATTGTGTAAATCTACAGCTTAGAATTTAAATGTTATTGCTTATAATTTCAGAGATTACAATGTTGGAATATCCTGTTAATTTCCCATTCATTTAAAGCAAACTATTGTCTTGAATTTCTTGACACACACCCACACCTTAATTTAGAATTTAAAAACAGTATGAGGTATAGTGAATATATATATATATATATATATATATATATATGATAATTAAAAATATGTTTTAATTAGTTGGGAACCTATATTTGCTCGGCACCGGTGTGAACGACTGCTAAAAGAGCTGAGCAATTATAAGTTCCCAACTAATTAAAACGTCTTTATAATTATCATATTCTGTCAAATATAAAATTATCCATTACTTGATTTCATATATATATAATAAATGTAACATGCTATTATTAATTTTCATTTATGAGACAACAGTCTCTTTTGTTTTATTCCAGAACATTTTCATTTATTTAAAATTAAAAAAAGCATTGGAATAAAAATAAATAGTTATTCAATTTGTGATTAAATATTAATAATTTTATTTGAATATAATTTTATTAATAAATTTGTAAGTACTAAAAATGAATCTGCAGACCTTAGTATTTAATTTTTGTTATTCAATTTAATTACATCTTAACCTTTCCACCACTGTGACCAATTATTTGCAATTAACTTCAAGTTGTTATAAAACACAATTATGCATATTTATCACAGTGAAATGTTTTTTTTTTCTTTTTATATATGAAGTAGATTGCCTGAGGAAGGGTCATTTCATTATTTCTGTTTGTATGATGTATATTGTGTGTGCATAGTTTTTTTTATGCCTGCTACTTTTATTCTGTTGCTTACTCACTTTATTTTTGAAGTTTTTTGCCTACTCTAAGAGCTGACAATGGCACATATTCACCTCCACCCACCCACCCCCTTTCACTGAATCCTTGTATTCCTACTTGTGATTGATGTGACATTTTTCCGGAGCAAGCTCAACATAAATTATGGCCAGCACAAATGTGGTTTGTAGGAAACTGTACAACATCAATATTCTATAATAATTATTACAAGTTAGTAGGAATGAAGGAAGCTAGTGTGGTGTGGCATTGGGTCTCAGCCTCTCCGGAAATGAAAAGAAATGCAACCATAAAGCCATTTCTTTGCATCAATTATGACTCTGTTCAAGTATTTATAGTGAAGAACAGACTCAATCAATGGCAAGAAATGAAAAATGCCAGTGTTATTTAGTTGAATACTGTTGTTCTGCTTAATTGTCTTCATTCAATTATTAGGCAGTTATTTAATCAAGAGGCCAAGTCAAACTATGGAATCATTGTTGCTGCCTCTGGGGGTCCTTGACAGGAGATTTTTACATGCTTTGATCTGCCAATCAAAAACTAATTTTCATGATTGTAATGAATAATTTATGTCATAGCTGAACCATAACAAACTGAAAAGATTTTGTTTGGATGTCAGATCAAATAACCAGAAAAGTAGGGTTTCCTTCACATTGAATAAATATATATTTTGATATTGTATCAGTCTGTCTTTTAATTAATTACTTCACAACAATTATCTGAAGGAGCCAGATATCATCAAAGGAAGAGCCAGTATTTCCCAGAAGAAACTTTTACAGATTTTGATTTCCTCAGGGACCAGTGGAAAACTTTTGTATAGTTTAATAATAATTTTTTCTTCTTCTCTTTAGACGACTACTTTTTCAATAGCCATCATGAATATCATCTCTTTCTATTTCTTTGATATTTTTGCTGTTCTCTTAGAATGGTAAACCTCAGGTACAATTGCTTCTGATTTACACTGGAATATGGAAATAGCTTTATTAATTCTGGCTGTGGGAATCTGGATTCAGCTATAACCATGGCTCAGGGTAATGAACATGGAATGGCCATTAGAGAATCTGCAGATCAAACACAAAGGGAAATAAATGTCTTTCTTGCAGAGATTTTTATATTTTCAAAATAAGATAGTTCTTTGATCTTCATTTGCATAATTTATTCTTGACATCAGCAGCAGCAATAAAAGTTGGTTGCTTCAGTGTTATACTTTTTTTCTATTTTAAAGATCACTTCATCAATGAATAAATTAGAATGAAGATTTTAGATGTTACATTAGAAATCTACTAATTTCCCAGGAATATAAAATAAATGCTGTACAAAATCACATGATTTATTTATTCACTTGAATGTTAATGTCACAGACATTTTATGCAATGATTTTGCATTTTATTTTGTTTTGGATTATATTTAGAGAAATATACTGTAAAACTATTTCATCAAGAAAAGAAGAAAATATTTTTTGGCTTATTAAACTCATCAGTTATTTTGTTAAAATTAAATTGTAAACATTAGTATTTTATTCATTAATAGTTTGTTTCTTTTGATGACAAAAATAATACTAATTATCATAATTGCTCTATTTATGCTTTTCTAATATAGTTAAAATGTTCTAAATTATAAACTTTGTATAATACACCATTTGTATCTCCCTCCTTGAACTTTTAAAAGCCAGTTATGAAAAACTGATTTGACAGTAACTGCAATTTAAATTCTCCTTGAAAAGTACAGAATGATAAAAAAAAACAAAACTTTTGTTTCCTTCAAAATATGTAAAACATCCCCAGGTAAATCAAAGATTTCTTTCTTGTAACTATCCTCTATTGAAATTTGTTCTGGAAATTTAAAGTATCAAAATCTGTTAAGATTAGAAACAAAAATGAAAACTAATACACAATAACTGAGTTCGGTATTTCTGAGATGAGGTGTTAGTATTACTGATACTATTGTTCGGACTGAGATCCTCATCTTGGTTGTCATTTCCACAACGTTTCGGCCGATGTACCCTCCGGCCTTTTTCAGGTGTCAAGTTTTGTCGGTAACTTACCAGAACTATTGAACTGAACCCTATTACCTAAAGCGTTGGTTAAAAAGCGTCTGACTGTTGAGTCATCTGTAGGTTGTGGGTTCAATCCCAGGCAGGAGCACCACAACTGAAAAAATTAACCACAAAATAATTTCTAGGACATGGATAGTGGAATGAGGACAGTATACCCCCGTGGATCAAATAAAGGGTTCAGTTCAATAGTTCCGGTAAGTTACCGACAAAACTTGACACCTGAAGAAGGCCGGAGGGTACATCGGCCGAAACGTTGTGGAAATGACAACCAAGATGAGGATCTCAGTCCGAACAATAGTATCAGTAATACACAATAATCTCATATTAGTACTGTGGCTGTTTAGTGTATAAGTTACTGGAACTCTTTTAATATCCTTAAGTGAGGAAAATGGCTAAGCAACCAGATAATAATAATTTATGTTTAACAACTGGAAAAACTAATTTTAATAGATTTATTAAAAAATTCATTCTTAAAAAAAATTCTTTGTTGTATTTAAAAAAATGATTTAACTATGCATCCAGAATGTAATTATCTTAGGCATATACTTACTTCTCAATTTCAGTGTAGGTTATATGGTCTCAAAACAGCCCCAAAATTGCCCATTTAAAAAAGAATTACCCACGGGGGCTTACAGTGCTTTGGAACCTCCAGTTGCATGGGTTCACTTTGCTTATCCCTGATCGACCCCTCTGTGATCACTGAGCATGAATCTTAGAGCCTTACCATTTACCTATTTCACAAAACCCATTTCCATTACTGGTTTGGCTGATTCATCAGAAAGGCAACATGATTTAACAGAAATATATTTTGAAAGATGGCTGCTGCAAATTTTCAACTACTCTATTCAAGAAATGTGCAATTATTATTTTTTCAAATATTAGACAAATTTAAATGCTTGCTCAGAATACTATGTTGCCTAAGATAGAATGGATGCACCACATGAAGATTTATTCTATACTGAAATATGAATGAAAAGCCCAGCAACTCTTCGCTGCTACTTTCACTGAGGAACTTAAAAGAAAACTCTGTATTTCAGATAAGCTTTATCTTATGGTTATAAAGATTCCATATTTTAACTGGAAAAGATTACTTTCACATGAAAATGTCTATGTATAAGCATTATTTTGTACCTTTTGTCAATTTAGGAAAGTATGAGAGCACTTGTTTGATGTATCATGTTATGTCTGCATTTTATCTTAATCATTACAATAGAACTGAGAACATGCAAGAAGCATAGATGAAATGCAAATGCCAATACAGTACTGATTCCATGTAGCTTATCATCATTTGAAAATAGAAATTCCAGTAACATAATTCTCGACAAGGGTTTTACTTCTCTGGGAATCAAGTGAAACTTAACAATCCAATATTAGGGATAATAATAATAACAACAGCAACAATGGTATGTATGCACTTTCACTCCTGCAAGTTTTCATTTTCTCAGATCAATACTAAATCTTTCTGATGGCTTTTCTTTAGCAATCAGTCTAATCTGTGCAGGTGGCTTCCGCTTGTGCGGTTGTGCTGTCCAACTCAATGACTGCATTCAGCAGATTACATTAAGGTCTTTATCTTTACTCACAGCTGCTCAAATGGAAAACCTCATTGGATCAGTTTCGGGAAAGGAGCAAGAAGTAATGCAGATAAAAAAACTCACAAAAACAAATCTAACCCTCAAACTTAATTCTATCAGAATTGTCATTGCATTGGAAAGTATTTAGACATTTTTATCTTGTTTCAAATTTATTCCCATATATCTATATTACATATGTACATATTTTTATACTCCCAACCAGTATCTATTCATAATAAAAATATTGACAAGTTTTAAGGACCAATAGAGTTTCAAAAATATCTTTAATAAGTTGTAATTGATTTAAAATGGATTGCATTCATATTTTTCTTATATTCTCTTGTTATAACATCTGTACTTTTTCCATTTTCAAAGCAGTTGCCTAATCAAATTATCAGTGAGTGAAGTGATTAATACTGGAATGTTTTGGGCATTCATTTTTGGTTTACCAGGCAACTGAATTGTGTTTAAGACTGCCTTGGTTGTAATATCTCTCCTTATAGAAATCTATGCATTACAAAAATAGTCTAAATGGCACTAACTGTTTGAATATGATAGTAAATCTCTGACAAATGCATTTTTAATGTCTTTTCTATACTAATCTGATCAGATTCGTGGTGTGAGGGAATTGACCAAAAATATATAAAGTATTATTATTTTTAATCTTTTTTATTATCCAAATATACACAAAAAAGTAATCTAAAATGTGGATGACAATATCCATGATCAGGTTATTAGAAAACTAAAACTGTCAACATAGGTTTCTTCAGTTTTTAAGTTGGTCTGGTTGGCTATGTATGTATGTATCATGCATAGAGGGCTAAAAAATTATACATTTACTTCTTATTATGTCTAGAAAAAAACATTTTTTTGTTTTTTTTAAATTCCCCCCATAGTAGATTTTTAGTGTGTGTATAAGGTTCAATTTGCAATGTAAGTTTATGCTAATTGATCCCTTAGTTTGTGTCTGTTTTTAAAAAATACAGACTTTTTCTATTGATGCCCAACAAGAAGTGAAAGAAGTAACATATTCATTGATCACTCTTTTTTCCAATTTTTTAATTGATCACCTCCAACACAACATGCTGCCAAAAGACATTGGTCATGTGACGGTTTCTATTGAGTGACTAACCAGACCTGTTTTTAAAGAGTTGGTATACTCAGATAGATAGTCCATTCATTCTTTATATGTGAAGTTCATTATGTTTCAATTGGCATATTTGGAGTTCATATTGGACAGCCTTAAAATTCAACTGTAACAACAAAACCAGGGTGGATAATTCAAATAAACAAGCTGTGTCTTTTCAATATTTATAAAACTCTTTGACCCATAATTAGTGTTGACTTAATGTTTTGAAAAATGCTATTTGCCTTGGAGTTATTTATTGCCTGGAGCATAAAAGATTGAAACATCATTTCTGATATTGTGCATTGGATTCCAAGTTTTTTAAAAAATCCAAATTAGATTTTTTTTTGCTTATATACATATGTGTGAGCTTAGATATATAAAACTATCACTTCTTTGTCTGATTTACTTTTCAATCTGTCCTTACCCCCTCCCCTTGTTTTCTTCTACATCAGCTAGATTTTGATAAAAACATGATTCAGTTTGCATTAATTTCCTTAGTCTTATCTCTTTTTCTTATAATGACCTTATAAATTTCCTATTCTATGTTACTTATTCTTACACGGTTTTATTTTTTCTGCAGGATTTTTTCTTTCATGTGTATTTTCTAATTTTTTAACTATCTTTAATCAATCAAGATCTTCATTTTTTCGAAGGCCTGTCGTTGACAATATCAGACATTTGAAAGGTTACTGATGAGCAAAAACATATCTGAAGCCAGTTTTTATTAATAAAATATACACTTTTTAAATATTTTGTTTGGTTAGAAACAGCTTTTTTTAAAGATTTGTAGCTGAAACATTTCTTTAGGGAAAAATTGAGAAGAGTATTATATAAAATGAAATATTGGCTGTACCATAATAAAGTGATCTTTCTTGTGTCTCTGTCTTGTTGGTTGTAAAGGTCAGTATAAGATCTGACATACAATTTATGACTCTGCTGACACAATAATCAGTGAGTTTACAAAAAAGATTTTTTCCTTACATTTTTATTGTTAAGTAAATATATTATTCTATGTTGTTAGAACAGATATTGTTTCAATTATAGTATTACATACACTACTTATTACACATATAGGGTGGGAACAATAAGTCTGTAGCTTGAAATGTAATTATTAGCTGAATTCTGATCAGAAATTTTCACCGTATAATTTTCGATCTATGTGATTAATGTTTTTTGTTGAGAGAAATTTATAGCCCTATGCTGCCAAAAGACATGGAACTATATTTAAATCATGTCCAATGAATATTCTTTGCACTAACCATATTGACAGCATTGCCATTTTATGTTCATCAAATTGACATTCTCTATAAAATTAATTTGCTTTCCTATGATAAAATGCTATTCATGACCAAATCATCTGAAATTGGAAAAACCTATTCAGCAAAATTTTAAAATTCAGATGAGAGTCCAAATAGTTGTGACCAAATCAATTTTCTACAATGAATGAAAACTCCTTGCAGGTTCCTTTTATTATTTGAAGAATGTCTTCACTGATCATGTCTTGTTACACAATTTGGAATTTTCAAAACAAAACTTTTGATTGGCTCTAAAAAGATTTTTGATTATAATTCATACTAAAGCAAACCTGGAATTTACTGTTCAATAGTAAGGCAGATGCATTCAATTGTAAGACATTTACTTTTAAGCTTGCATAACTTATCAGATGAATTGAATCATTTATTTGGTTTTATTTTAAAGAAATTGCTGGAAAATACAGTTATTTTCCTAATTTGTCTTGGTTAATAGACATTATATGAGGCTGTAGAAGCATATATGTCAATTGAAATGACAAGCACCTTACGACGACAACCACAAGAAATTATAATTGAGCATTGGTGGGGACTTCTTGGCTCCAGAAGATAATAGCATTGAATGATCCTGAAAACTGGAGTCACTCTGACAACCCTGTATTATTCTGTGAAGGGTTTTGCTGGTAAAAGCTGCGGGGTTGGGAAATGAATCAGCCTTTGCCATGGCACCTGGCCGACTCGATGACAAGAGAAAATTGTCATGTAGAAAATACATAATCATTGTGCTAATTACAGTCTAGCTTTGCCTGCTATTACTGTGGTGGCAGCAGTGACGATGGTGATGGTCCAAATCATTGTAGGAAGGGTCTCTCCTTCCTCCAGTGACTTCAGTGTGCATCTATACTGCTTTCCTTCCTCATCAAATGCATCACTATATTTTTCAGCCTCCACACTTAGAAGCCTTTTTCATCCACCTTCCTGTCACTTGTTAATCACTGCTACCCACAACAGACCGGTTTAAACACTTTTGCTTAGGTCATTCATGTGTTCTGACATTTATATATATATGTATCTATGTATCTGAACTTTTTATAGTAGAAACTTGAAATTTTGCTCACACACTCCCCTCAACGAGTAGGGAAAACGTTTTTGGGGGTTTTCTGAAAATTCTCCTCCAAAATAAGTTTTTAGTGGGGGTTTCAATTTACGATGTAAGTTTATGCTAAATTGCTCCCTTATTTTGTGTCTGGTAACATAAACGCTTGTTTTTTGAAAAAGATTTAATTGATCACTCCTAACATGGCCGCTTAAAGACATCGGTCACATGATGGTTTCTATTGTGACTAACCAGACCAGTTTTTTGGGTTTTTTTAAATCCTGAATTTATGGTTCAAACCAAAACTGGTAGGATTTTCATCAAGGTAACTTAATTTTACCACCGCCACTGCTTAATTCACAAGGTAAAAAGAAGCATATATGGGTGGCAGTGATTCATAATTTCCCTTGGAATGCTAGAAGAGGTTTCTCTTCTCTATGCAAGATTTAGTGACCAAATCAGAGTTTTAATCCCAGTCTTATATACTGTTATGTTGCTAATGTCAGCCTATGTTTAACTGGGGAGACATATTAAGACAGGGGTGCAGGACATTAAAACATTAACATTACAGGTTTAAACAGCTTCAGTAATATGCTTAGGAAATAAGGATACTGAGTATATATATATATATATATATATAATATATATATTCTGTTTTATAGATCTTTTGCATATGAGAAATGTTTCTCGTCTTGTACACTTTACTCTCTATTTGGAAAACTTCAGAAACTTCATTATTGCATTAATAAACATCAGCTCAGTTTCTTTCACAAATTATGTACATTTTTATAATCCAACAGCCTTATTACATAGAATGCAATTTACACATAATTATCTTTTTAATTAACTGAAATATAAATTATACCAAATTTGGAAGAATTTTGAGGTATAAAACATTTTGAATATGCAAAAAAAAAACACAAGCAAAACTTATTAGCTGCCCACTTGCCTTTCAAAAACCTCAGCTTCTTCAAAATAATGTTGAATTTAATTTCCTTTTCTTTTTTAAATATGCAAGTGTTATGCTCCTGCTGTTTTATTGTTGTGCTATTTATACAAAATATCCAGAAATATCTTACAATTAAACATCTTTTTAATGAATTGAAAAAATGTTTTTAAAGATTTCATCAACTGAAACATCTTTAAGAAATTAGATGTGTACACTTGTGATTAAATCAAACCTTAAGGAACATTCAGGTTTTTTTTTAGAAATTTGATTGAGCATATTTTAATGAAAGTTATTCTAAGCTTTTGGAACATGTTGAAATATTTTCAACACATTCATTACTTCATCAAGTGATCAATTACTCGAGTAGTAAATTTATTTTCCCAACTCACTAAGAAACATCTTGGGAAAATACATTCTAATTTTCATTAATTAAGCTTAATTAATGTTGATGCATTTGGTGTAAATTTCAAATTTTCAAAAACTACCCATTCTAATCTTATAATCAATAGAGATTTGTTATATCATTAGAAAGTTAATTTTTTCTTGAAAACTTTCCAATAAATTTCAAAATCTGGTTTGAATAACTGCCAATACTTGATTGGTAGTTCATTTTTTTAGATTAAAAGCTGGTTTAATATTTTGTTTCTTTATTTTGTTACAAAACATCAAGAAATCTAGAACCTATAGTAAATGCAATATTAATGAACATTTATTAGAAACAGGTCTGTTTAGTCATTCAATAGAAACTGTCAATTGGAAAAAGGGGTGATCAATGAATAAGCTACTTCTCTGACCTTTTGTTGGGCAGTGATCACTAAAGAAGTCCGAATTTTCACAAAAAAAACAAGCTTGAATTCTGCTGGATAGAAACTAAGAGATCAATTTAGCATAAACTTGAACATGAACTTGAACTAAAAACCTATTATGGGGGTATTTTAAAAAAACAAAAAATGTTTTTACTAGACATAATAAGGAGTAAATGTTTGAATTTTCAGCCCTCTATCTCCATTGATATGTACATGTGATACATACATAGCCAGCTAGCCAGCAAGCCGGACCACCTCAAATACTGAAGAAACCTATGTTGTTAGTTTTAGTGACAGTTTTGGTTGACGATTTCTAATAGGTTGTCACTTGACTAAATTGGTTACAAGGAAGGCTATTTGAATCATGTAAATTTGTGTTGCTTAAAATATAATCCCTTTAGCAAAGTTGGAAGGCTTTTCTTTCAGAATCCGAAACACGATGCTGAGTCCATCATCTTTATTTAACATGGGAAGATTTGAAATTGATACTTCTAAAAAAAGAACAGGAACAGCCATTTTGTAGAATGTTAATGTGTTCAGTTTATAAGCGGGCACACATTTCTGGCCTTGTCTCTAACATAGTCTATATAAATTGTAAATAAAGCCAGCCATTGGTAGTTATTTTTGTTTCATCGTCATTGATTTTAATGAAATAGTGAAAAAAATAGATAGAATTTTGAACATCGCAAGTTAACAGGGAATTTACTATGAAAGATAATTGAAGTGTTGATGACTAAAATAAAATGTGACTATAAATATTTACACTTTATATCTATGATTCTCTTTGTAATTTATTTCAAATATTAGTAATTAGTTTTTCTGAAGGCTAATATAAAATTCTCTAACCATCTTTGTTGATAACTCTAGAAAAGGCAACAAAAATGACTGCCTTCTCTTCTCTATATTTGTCAATAAAAAAGAATGCTGATATTTTGTGATCCTTTACGTGTGAATGTACTAGAACATCCTATTGTTTATCAATAAAAGCTGGTTAGAAGCTTTTGACATTGGTCCAGATGCCCTTTCTAACTTCTACTTTGTCTGTGTTGTTCTTGATTAAAATTCCTAATTGGTACACCTTCTACAGTCCTTAATTATTCATAATTTGTTTATTTAAAGAATTCCATTGGGCATCTATTCTATCTGGCCTTGTGATAATGTAGATGTCTTTATTAACCATCACCCAGTGTTACCATCTGTATGACTTTGTAAGGTAGGAGCATTTGTTCACAATTCACAGCGGGTCAAAGTTATTTGTTTTGACTCTTGCTACCAGAGTAAAATGCACCAAGCGAACAGTGGATCAGCTGAAAAA
>VCCN01004615.1:1365163-1401752 GCA_006491835.1 Architeuthis dux | reverse complement strand
AGGACTCTCCTCAGTATTCTAGCCAACTTCAGTAGTGTTGTCATCAGGGTAGTTCAGTTCTTCACCGGATTCCTAGTTCCTCCATTCTCTTTGCTAGGTTCTTTGGGTCTGTTCCAAGTGTTCTGACCACTACTGGCACTCCCTGGCAAGATCCAGACCCTTATCCAGCTCTTAACTTTCTTTCAGCTTCACTCAGTCGTCTGCCTGAACAGCAAAATCCACTGGCACATTCTTTCCCCCTTGTTCACTACCATAAGATCTAGTCTTCTGACCTGGATTGGGTGATCCTTTTGAGTCTAAAGGTCCCAGAGGATTTCATGTGTTTCGTTCTTTAGGACAGATTCTGGTCTGTGCATGTATCATTGGTTTGTATGGTCGAAATGCAGTTGCTTGCACAGTTCCCAGTGGATCACCCTTCCCACCCAGTCATGCCTGTTCTTGTACCCCTTCTGGGCTAGTTTGCTGCACTCGCTTACTATGTGGTTGATTTTCTCATCTATCTCTGCTTAGTCTACATCTGCTGTTCTATTGTGCCTTGTCTATTTTAGCCTTTATATCGTTGGTCCTTATGAGATTGTTCTGGGCTACTATTAGGAACAACTCAGTTTCTCTCTTCTGGTTTCCTCTGCATAGCCATGTCAATTGTAATTTATCATCTACAGAATTGTTTCAAATCACAGGCTTGAAGTACAAAAAAAATAGATTCATCTTTCATTTTTCTTCATTTTTTTAATTATTAAATAATAACCACTGAGTGAAAGTATATAGCTATATTTGTATGCAAAGTGATTGTCATTAACCTTATAAAGAGATTAGAGTTTATGGTGTCTCTATGCATGTAGGTATACAAATGATTATGTTAATGTGACCAATTTAGCATAAACTTATATTGCATATTGAACCCCCCTCTAAAAACCTATTTAGAGGTGTAATTTTCAAAAAACAAAAAAAGATATTTTCCCTGCTCATTGAGGGGAGTGTGTGTGCAAGATTTCAATTTTCTACTATCAAGGGCTAGGGCTGGGCAAAGTCTGGATACATAGATAGATATAAATATGAGAATACATGAACAACCTAAACCCAGCAATAAACCAGTGTTGTGGGTAGTGGTGATTAAAAGAAAAATGGTTTATTAATGTTGGTATACTCATAATGCTTTCATTCATATCTATGAATTGTTGACAAATAGATTATGTTAATAGAATTTACAAATGTATTTATATTTTACTTATCTATCAAAAGATTGATATGTTTGTAGATTCCATTTTACCTACATTCCTTTTCACTTCAAGGTCTCTCCCTAAGGGAAGTGAAAACCTCACACTACAAAAGGATTAATACAATTTTAGTAGCTTTTACTAAGGGATAATCACAATAACTCATTTTATGTTTTAGGAGATAAAAGGACCTGTAAAACCTTAGCTGTAAGGGGCGGGGGATAAAACATCTTAAAATATCCACTCTTTGAAATTAGTATAATTTATGATATATTGACATAAATATGAACACATAAAGTGATATTTATAAGCTAAATAATTGCTAGCTGAAACCACAACTTTTTAAATATAGATCTTTCTTATGTTAAAAGCCCTATTTGCCTTATTAAAGTATCTATTTATAAAGAACAACTGGAAATGTTACTCCATAAAAGGTAATTCAAAATCATGAAATAAGAATAATAGATAAATCTGGATTGTACAAAAACTGAAGTCATAAAAAGCTTTACAAGCTGCTTATTAATTCTAACTCATCATGAGTGTCCACTTATTTTAAAGTTGAACGTGACAATTTCTGATTAGGTAATGATGCTGGGATTGACTAATTTTGTGTTCTTTGAATCTCTAACACATTGGTATGTTTAGTGATTATGTTCAGATCATATGACATGCTCATAATGACCTGATGATATTGCCAAATTCAATTCCCATCCATAAATGATTACCAGTTGGTAACTGTATTTCTTCATCCTTATTGATAAATATCTATATGCATAAATGTTCATCCTATTTGTTACATGTACATAAAACATAACTGATTATAAACAGGATATTAAGCAGTAAAGAAATGGTTTGCTTTTTAGTCAATCTCTAAAAGACATTGTAGATAAATGGGGAATATGTTCAGGAGGTTTATAAATGTATTTCTTAAGGATGACAAATCAAATGTATTTTCTGACTTGTTAATTTATTAAATAATCTTCCAATATTTAGTGGCAAATATATATTATGTTTAGATAAAAAATCTAATTTATATCTAATATAATGTTGTGTGTATAGATAGATAAATACTATCTATTTATCTATCTATACATACATAAATAGATAGATAAATAGATAGATAGCACACACACATTTAGTTAACAGATGTTATCTACACTATCACCTTCACATTCATTATCTTATTATAATTACTATTACTTCTAAAATTAATTAATAATAATAATGATATTGTCAAACTTACTATTTTCCCTATTTTTTAACATAATTTGAAACAAGTGGAAAATATTTAATAATACATTAATTTTATGATGTATAAGATTTATATGCAAGTTATCCAACTTTCATTGAATTAATAAGCTGGTTGATAAAAGGATTTAATAATGTTATGGAAGTTTATAAGAATTTTTTGTATTTATAAATAATTTGAAAAATGTTTTAAATCTAATTAATTTAGGAATATAGGTTTACATCTAGTATTGTTGTAAATATTTCCTTCTTTTAAGTCTCCTTAATTCTCACCTCTTAAGATAAGGGGGCCCTTTATTAGATAGCCTCTGTCTTTTATTTATTTGTTTTTTCCCTTTGATAGGCCAGTAATTATCACTGACTGGTACAGTCTTATTTTGTTTACATCTTGCTACGGGTCAACCTTTTCATTTAGCCTTTGTACCTATCAAACTTGGTTATTTTACCCATAGATAACAGTTCTTCTTTCAACCTGCTAAGATTTGATTTTATGACCAATTGACATGACTATCTATGAGCCCTTATTGCAGAAAGTGTTCCATTCAGTGACCTTAATGACCCTCTTTAATGCTACTACTTTCTGCTTTTAGTAGGTATTTGTTGTAAGTGAAACTATAATTCTTCTCCTTAAATTATAGTATCTATTCCTATCTCAACTGATAAGCTCAAGCGACAGTCATTTACTTAGGTGGCTAATAAGTACACACTAAAAGTATATTGTGTCAGTAAGAAAGGTTGAGGTAAGCTTCAAAGGGATCTGTCTGAATAAATAGTATAAGATTTCATACCAGCCTTCAAAAAATTAACTACCATAACATTGTAGGTTTATTTGGTCAGGTTGCCATTTTTCATACATTTTATTTAATCTCAGATTCAATTTGATAGATTTTAGACTTTTTATTCATTGTAGATTTTATAAACAGAGTAATATTGGGATAGATATTGGAAAAGACTTGTTTACATTTTTCAAGGAATTGTATTTCTTTTAATTTTGTTCCATTTTTAATCATTTTCTCTAGGCAAAGGATATTTTGCTAAGTATAATTTCTTTTTTATTTAGCACATATTTCTAATATGCAAACATATTCCAATTATGTAAATTAATTAATTATTATTAAGATTTAAAACTACAGCCAGCCCATGGTAAAACAAGTTTATCTATAAGTTTATTTGATTTATAGAATCAGATTTCCATTATGAAAAGCATATAAGCATATCTTTTAATCATTATTGTATGTGTGACAGAAATTCTAGGATGGGTGAAATATGAGAGAAATATAATTCTCTATTTTGCCCATTATTTTTATAGTGTAACTATAAAAATAATGATAATATTCAGAAAATAAAAAAGTATTAAACATTTTAAGCAAGTTGAAAAGTTACTTTCTATAATCTTGTCATTTAAAATCCTTAAAAACATTTATTTTTATCATTTGTTCTAAATCTAGATTCTATTTCTAAATGTTTTAGACTTTGAATTCTTCTTCAGAGACTAAAGATATTTAGGCGTTCTTCACAAATATTTGGCAAAATTCATAAAAAGTTTGCTAAGCATATTAAAAATGATTGGTACTTAACTGAGAGAATTGCATCATCCCCAATGGATTGCTTATGTTTTTTTTATTCTTTTCTTCTTTAATTTGAAGTTGTCATATTCAAGGAAGAACTCCCGACCCTCATAGTTGCTCATATCTTTCCAGACAGGACTTAAGTGGAAAATACTTTTTTTATAGACATGAGCAATGGAATGTTTTCACTTTTCTTTATCACTATTTTATGCTAATGAATATGCATTGTTGATGATGATGTGTATTTATATTCTAATCTGCTATTCATGTTATGATATACTGTGCCTGTGGGATTTCTTTCTCCTACAAAAAAAAGAATAATAATAAACAAATGAATAGAGTGAGTGAGAATAGAGTGAGAATAGAGTGAGTGAGAATAGAGTGAGTGAGAATAGAGTGAGTGAGAATGGTTAAGAGAGAAAAGCAAAAAGAACTCAAGAAAAACATCCCCAATTGAGAATGAGAAACTTATTGGCAAAATCAATAGATCCTGCTTCCACTTCCTCTTGAGTATAATCCTTCGCAATCACCAGCATGTTCGCCTTGGGGCTTTTTTCAGTTTGATGACTTTATTAATTGTTCTTGACAAGGTCTCAAGCTTTCCTGACAAGAACATAAGATACTCTACATCTGTAAACTGTTTTCTTCAATTGTTTTCTCTCTTCTTTTTCAACAGTCTTACCACTGAATGTATCTTTTTTTGACTTTGAAGAATCTTTTTACTTAACTAACACCATGTCAAAGTGAATGTGTCAACCTGTTGAATAATCAAGGATGAACACGTCCAAGCAGATCAGCAGCAATCACAAAGTTATCTTCCCTTGCATACCTTACTTTGCCTTCTGCTTTACCTGTGAGAAAATTAGCTTTAACCAGAGGCACATACGTTTTCTTTATGATGGATAAAGCAATATATTCTTATATACTTGTGTGTATGTGTGTGCGTTCAGTTATATACACATAATAATTGAAGGTCATTTTTAATTGTTTTTTAAAAAAATGTTTTCTTTCTCAATTTGATTCATAATATATACCATCTTTGAAATAGATTCAACCCTGTCCTATTGGACAAACATAAAGCTTGTCAACTTCAAGCCTAGTTGGTCAATAGATTAGTGGTTGAATTTTTTGTTGTTGGATATTGTCAGAGTATAATCATTATTACTCATCTGTTGATTGCTTAGGTAGGCATTTAATGTCTTTAGAAGTTAATATTTGCTTGAGTGCACCATATTTAATTTCTTTATTGTGAAAAATTAAAGAAAACACTTATTTTCTTGAAATATCTTAACTTTTTATCATTAAAAATCAATTTTAAACATATAAGAAAAGAAAAAACCAACAATCGTGAAACTATATATATTTATACTCCTATGACAAATTTCAAAGAATTGTGAACATTTTTTAATCAATAAAATAGGTTTAAAAAAAAAAATTTATGTTGCTGAAGGAGTTTAAATAAAAGATAAATGCAAATCCATCAGACAAATGAATCATTGCTTTATTTGTAATAGCTTACCAATGATCTCAGAAGTTGTTCTAATGTTAATCATATCATCTTGTATTGTTGTTCTTAGACTAAGCGTATTAAGGTTCTTAAGTGAAGTATTATTATTCCATGAATTATGTGGACTGGTGTCCTCATCTTTGTTATTTTGATTACTACCTTTCTGACAGTTCTCTGACCTTGCTCATACACCTGAGAAAAGCTGAAGAACACACCAACTGAAATGTATTGATCAAAACAACAAAGATGAGGATATTAGTCCAAATAATTCATGTAATAATTAGAACAACCAATTTATATACTTTTTCTTATCCATTGAAATAATCTTTTGATGTCAGGCATAAAGGAAATCAAATTCTGATTTGATAGAATATTTTTGTCCCCTTTGTTTTGATTATAGTTACTGAATGAAAATTAAGCATCAACTGTTAAATGAATAGCATGTGTTGCATTTTATTCTTGATACACATTTAGTAATTAAATGTCAGCTTTTGAACTGGCTCCCTTCCTCTATTTGGATATATCCTTAATAAACAGAAAAACTTGATTATATATTTAAAATAACAATCATGATTGAATGTTTAAAATCTTTTAATAGTTGATAAAATATTAGCAAAGATTGAATAACCCTGGTAATGAATACAATTTCCCAGTCATTAATATAAATATTTTATTATTTGTTTATATGTTAAATATTTGGCTAAACACTGAAATAAATTGAACTGACATTAATATTATTGTACTTGAGAATATTTTCTATATTATTTAAATAAAAATCTAAAAAAATCTTGTGATCCAAATCTCTCAGTTGATTCTTTCTTTTTGATCAAATATCAACTCTAGTCAGACACAGAATAATGGCTAACAATTCAGAAAGAGGCAGGAAATTCATATCTGCTTTTATTAGAAACTGTCAACCAAAACTGTCACCAAAACTTTCTTCAGTTTTTAAGTTGGTCTGGCTGGATGGCTATGTATGTATGTATCATGCGTACATACCACACCAATCGAGCTAGAGGGTTGAAAATTTAAATATTTACTCCTTATGCCTAGAAAAAACGTCCCCCGCCCCATAATAGGTTTTTTGGTGGAGGTTTGATTTTCAATGTAAATGTATGCTAAATTGATCCCTTAGACAAACTAATTTGTATGTACCTCTAGAATCTGTGATGCCATTATGATGTCCAGTTATCTGCACCTGCCTATCTTTAAATCATTAGTTTCGGTTTGGTTGACATCATTTTAACTCAAATCTTTTCCCTTCAATCAAAAGATTTTCTTTAAATTCTTGCATTTGTAATGAAATATGTTTTTTTATCTATGATTATGCACAAATAAATTTGCCTGGGAAAATCCCAATATTGTTTTTCTTTGATTACTTGAAGAAATTATTTTGTTCCATCAATATTTGCAACAGGATACAAAACTTGTCTGTGAAGTAGATAGGGTGTTGGGTTATTGGATAGAATAAAAGCAAAGGTGGATAGGTTTTTGAAGACACTCTGAAGGTTTTGCTTGATTTGCCTTGCTTTTATGTCTACCTCAACAACTGATCAGCTTTGAAGTAGGTTTCTGACTCAACTCATGTGCCTTTCTTACTATGTCCAATAAGAAGATCTTGTTATTCTTTGTTTCCAATCATTTCTCAGTCATAAACATTTCACTACTGGTTAAAGCTAGAAACAACTTGGTAAAGTTAGTGATTGCTAATCACTTTTTAAAAAGATAAAATAGATACATTAGTATACATTCAAAATAGTATGTGCAATGTGACACCCAGACTTTTACTTATGATATTAAACACTTTGGGGTTGATGACTAAATCAGTAACTGTGCTTCATAAAAAAAAGTTTAGTATTAGAATTTATAAGAAATAAAATTAATTTTGTTATCCAAAACTTAATTTATTACAAATTAAACCTACTGTTATGTGCAATAGCTGCTCTTCTTTGCTGTATCCATTTGATTAATATGTGTTCAATTAAATTAAAGATAAAATTCTGGAGTTGAATTTATTAAAATTATAACCCCCTTATAGACTGTATATATATAAAAAAAAGTAATAAGATAAAAAAATTCAAATCTAGAATTTGATTTTTAATTTAATTAAACACATTTAAAAAAGAAAATGGTGCTTATCCCATTTTGGAACCTAGCTGTTCAGACATATATATATATATATATACATACAGTACCTGTCATAAGTATTTGAATAAACAGACATTTTGTTTCTACACGCTTGGGTTTGAGAGTTAAAAACAGGAACATTATACAAGAAGGACCAACTTTTTTGCAATCAACATAACAAGGGATGCTTTTAGTTAATGTTTTGTTTTTTGTTTTATGAGAATTAAATTGTTAAATGAAAGGAAAGAAAGTTTTTTGTTTCTATTCTTCTAAAATCTTGTTCACAATTTTTCAAGGATATTAAAAAAGTGAACTCACATTGATATATGGAAGAGTTGCCAAGCTAGTAAGTTAATTTGGACCCCCCCCCCTACTCAAAACATATAATGGCCCATGCAATCATAGGCAATAAAAAACAGATGTTGTACTTGTTCAAATACTTATGACAGGTACTGTATATATGCAGAATGTGGGTCAATTGCATTCAACAAATCTTTTTAATGTGATGCTAAATTTTGATATTTATAAGATTCATCTTTGAGGTAAACTTGACAAAGATGGTAATCTCCCAAACAAACATACAATCATACAGTAGCAACAACAGAAAACTTGAAGATTGAGCCACATCATAACAATAAAAAAGTTGGTTCTCATCTGGCCTCTATCAAATTTTTGTATCTCTCTAATTGAATTAGATAATGTATATGTTATAATAGAATGTTTAGTTAGATAGTTAGGTAATGTATATTTTATAATACATAGATGCTAATGTAATGTATATTTTATAATACAGATAGAGTTAGATATTTGGATCATTTATATTTGATGTTATAAATGTAAGCATGAAAATTGTAAATTAATAAAATAATCAAAACAAATGATAACCTTGGGTAAATTATTCTGTCCTAAAAATAGGTGGAGGAAATTATTTTAGAAAAAGACATCATCTAAAAACTTAAAATTTATCTTCACTTTCATCTTTGATGTATTTAATTTTCACATCAGTTGCTGCCACAAACGATTTAATTCAATGTAAATTCCTAATTGCCATCTTTTCCTGACAACTAGGCCCATCTTGATTGCTCTGTCTTGGTAGTCATCCGAGAATAGTTCAAACATTGCTATTCAATCATCTGCATCCCATTTCAAGTGAGATGCCACCAATGTCTATAGACTTTTTATTTTATGCTCATATTCCGCTGCTTTTTCCATGAATGATGAAATAGACCCAAACAGAAAAATGCCAATTTTTGACTAACAACAACACATTATGAATTCTAGATGCATAGAAATGAATACCTTTGCCACAAACTCATCTGTTTATCTGCCCAAAGACGACAGGCTTGGACCGGTAATATGTTATTATGTTAGAGATTGTGATCTGATCAATCACAGCCACTTTCTCCCACTTCCTGCAAGGAGACTTGCAGGTTACAAAGTTCACTGAGCCTGGACACTTTTCCCCAGTTATAGAATGTCATTTGTCATAGCGCCAGCTCTGTGAGCATTGCAGGCAAATCTTTTTTGTCTGTTGGGAAAACAGAAATGTTGCTGCCACCCATATTATTTTATGCTTGACTGTAATTTTCTATGGGTCACTCTTCTCCAAGGGCTACTGAATATTCTAGAGATTTTTGTGTGGACGATATAATGCTTGTTTATTGGGAAGTTAATATAAAGATTTGTGTTTGCGAGGCTAATAGTAGCAATATAAATAAATATTTCACATTTCATTGTTTCTTTATCACTTTATACCAGTGTCTTTTGACGGAACTTTTTATGGCTTCAAATATTAAGGAGAAAAAAAAAGGTTTTGCTTTTCTCATTGTTGCTTCAGTACATTTTCTTAAAAGACTTTGTTCTCTGTATGTTTGCATACGAGGTGTGTAAACAGTGTAAACAAACTTTTAAAGCAAAGTAGAACCTGTCAGCTTTTGCGACACATCTAAGCAACACCATTCTTAAACTGGTTTATATATTATAACAATCATTATTATTTATTTTTGACTACTATTTACCTTCATCTGAATTTTTCTGTTGTTTTTTATTGCCACTCTGTTCAGAGTTAATTATCATTATTAATAATGATTTGTAATACTTCATCTAATAAAAATAAATAATAAAATAATTGCTATGAATGATAATGTCAATAAATTCTCATATCATAAAAGAGAAGCTCTTTTAAAAAGTAGATTTCTCTTTGATTTTCCTAATTATTCAGGAATTCATTTTTGTCACCAATCAGTAAAAACACAAAATAAATTAGTTCATGACTTTTGATATTTTCATGTATTTTTTATCAATTTTTAATAATTATATTGTGTGTTTGCTTCACTTCAAGTTTCTCATGTTAAATTTATCATCTGTATTAAGAAACATTTCATCAGAATATTTTACTTTGATCTTTGGATGATAGAACACTGAACTCTATTCAAAATAATGAAATTGTAGTTCAATACAATGTATTTATTTAAAATATATGTTGTATAGTGGTTTCAATGGATAATATGAATATGCATATAACTTTAAATCATCATACCAGATTGTGATTTGATCATGACTATAACATTATATAATGATTTATATCATGTATAAGCCTATATTGTTGTCATCTTTTACTACAATATCTTGAAAAAGTAACCAACAAGGCAATTAAGAGTGATAAGGCCAATCCTTTACTTAGATATAAAGTTGATATACTTGACTTATGATTGTCTAATAATCTATTATCACTTCTGCAAAAATTCTCTACATTTTTCCTCTATGGGACATTTAAAGCCTGTGATAACTGTGTTGTGATTTGCTTATATTTTATGTTTGTAAAAGGGGATTACACATCTTAATATAATGTTATATGACATGTCTGTTATGGATTTCATTAATATATGATTTCTAACTTCCTATCTCATGGATAATCCTTAAAATGGTAAATTATTCTTTGAAAGTTATTAACATGAATTCATTAGATGGAATTTACTGTTACAAAAAAGAAAATTCTCCAATTTTTTTACTTTCTTTTGATTTTAGTTTTAATAATAAAAATTATGTTTCTTCTTGATAGTTCAATTATGAAGGCTGAGAGCAATGCTTTCTTAAGTCCATTCACACACACATACACATACACACACACACACACACACAGCCTGATTGATATGAAAAATATTTTGTTGCTAAACTGAAAGTTTTAAGGATTGGCATAAAATGATGTGCTTTTAATCACTTGTTTTAATATTTTAATATTTTTTATTTTTTATTCCAGCTGTGTTACCTGATCGATATTCAATTGAAAGTCATCTTCTGAATCGATCTCATCTATTTCCAGAACCTGGTTTTTCTGAAGGAGACAGTATCTTACAGGTATAACAATAATTAAAAAAATTCTCTTGATGCATTTTTATCCTATATGTAATAATAGAAAAATTAATTTGAAAGAGATTAGTTTATTACAGAATTTTTTTAAACTATAAAGAGTAGCTTGTTTGCTTGAAATTTACCGTAATAGAATTTGTAAAGTATATTTTATATTTATCTTACTTGCATTTGGAGCTAAAAGAGAGCTAAAAGAGAGCTCTCATGAGATCCACAACATACTTTTTATGCGTATTGATTCTCAGTCTGGAATATTCTATACGCAAGACACTGATCTATAAATTAACCAAAGCATATCACAAATCTGCCTATATTGCAGTGCAATACTACCATACCTTCATTAATCTTGCTCTATTTTTGAACTACCCAAAAAATGGGAACAGAAAGGAAAATCCAATATGGCCAAAAGCATTGGTTAATAACATTTGAAACAATGCAGAAAGATAAGTAAAAAAGAAAACAAAATACGTATATCAAATAGGAAATTAAACCTCCTCAAGTATGTGTGAAATGTACATGTGGCTATATCAATTGTTATTGAAATTATGCTTTTATCTATATGCCAGTTAACATAATTGTGTAATAAAAACTATTTTCCTTGCAGGCTCTCTATGGCTTTTTATTTGTGGTAACTTGTGAAGGAGAAGTTTTCTTTGCTTCACGTACAGTGGAACAATACCTTGGCTTCCATCAGGTTTGTAAATACTAATTTTCACTTAATTTTTTGTTATTTTAAGTATATGTTAGTTTTAGTTTGAAGATTTATTTCTCTTTAAAGCTAAATTATTTGATTTATTCCTCTTCTTGATATGTTAAACTTTAAAAACTGACACGGGTAATATAAGCAAGAATATAAACCACAGCATTTTCTCTTAAAACTAGTAAAAGTTCTTGGAGTTTTGGTACTTATTCGTTGTGTCTCTACTATTTTTATTTTATTTTTCAAGTCTGACATTATACATCAAAGTGTGATGGAACTGATCCATTCTGAAGATCGAGAAGAATTTAAAAGGCAGCTGCTATGGAACTCCAGTCTTCCTCCCGATAAAGCAAATCTTACATTGCATGAAATCATGCTACCTGGTAAGTCATGGATAACTTAGCATTTTGTAATTTAGTGTAAAAGAGATTTTTGGTCAGGACTTATTTTTATTTTTCTATGAGTTTATTTCAAACATTAGTCATCAAACATGCATGATAACATGTCCGGTCTCTATTTCACCAAATCCCTGAACCCTGAACCCTAGTTGACACTTTGACTAGTTGACACTTGTGATTCCAATTTTCTCAAATGCAGTTCACCAAAAAGTAGTCATTGTCTCAATTAATGAAGTTAGAATTGTTTGGAAATATTTAATGTTAGAAAAAATGTTGTGTCATATAAACTAGTAGCATTTGTTTATATATTTGATAACAGCATTCATGTTTAATCTTTCATTGCTGCCAACATAAGACTCAAGATCATGTGTAATATTTGATAATTTTATGAATCCACATAAATGAATCTTGATATTTTGATGTTTTTGCCCATTGAAATTCCCTACATTCAATTAATGTTTCCTTAATCAGCAGTTGTGCATTGTTTCTGGAAAGAGAAATAGTCCTACTGAAAAGGCTCACCTACAGACAGCAGTAGTTGATTATACTGAGAGAAATAATGAAACGCCATATTTTGGTAAAGTTTAAGGCTGAGCATCACCATCATCATCATCATCAGCAGTGGCAGCATGTTTCAAAGCAGTGAAACCTAAAACTGAAACAGGAGCCAATACCACTGATACACATCCCCTTTTCGTACTATCCAGTATTTCTTATTACTTGTGCTGATTAGTCAAATGATATATTGTCTTTATGCACACTATATGGCACTCTCTGCCCATGGTTAACTGCAGCCAGTGTTGCTATTGATAAGTCAATTTCTATTATATTGCCTACGCTTGTTTCTGACAAAGTTGTAAATCTGGCTCATTGTGCAAATTTTGTTAGTCACTCTAAACAGTGAGCCTCAAGCTGAAGTTAGAAATATTTCAAGTCATAAATCTCTGACTGTGACTTTCTCATTCATTTGAATCAATGCTTCCCAAAGTGGGAGATATTACCACCCTGGGGGCATTTTTGGTGTGGCTCTTCATGAAAGGGAAAGGAGACTCTGCAAGAAAAATGGAGCTAATGAAAAAGGGAAGGTGCATTAAGGATTTGCAGTGATTTTTAAAAGTTTGGAAACCATTGATTGAAATGTTCATTAGATAAAATATAAGAATTTATAATTAACGGTGCTAGTGCATGTGATTTCTATTTGTTATTCATTGCCTGAAAGTCTCTGCCAGAACACAGATAATACTCTGCTCAAATTCTATAAATATATATGAAATTATTGTCAGATTATTAGCATTGCCAAGTTTTTCATGATAAAAATGCATGTCTATATTAATGTCAGTAATAAATCTTCTGCATCCCATTCAAAACAATAATATTTTACTCAAATACTCAAAGAACTCTTTCTTTTATTCATTTGTTAACCAATTTTTCGCTATGCACCAAGTATAAGTGTTTATAAGTTTTTGAATTATCCAGCCATAAAAAACAAGATATTTTGTTTGATTAGAGTTAATTGGATATTTTCCTTATTTATTTTGTATAGAAAACAACCACTATCTGCACAGGTCTTTCACTGTAAGGTTTCGCTGCTTGCTAGACAACACCTCAGGCTTCATTGTAAGTACTACTTTGTCACTACTCTTATATTCTCTATTTTTACTATAATCGATTAAAAGAATTTCTCTAAAAAGCATTAAGTAATTTTAAGTTTTAATCTGAAGTTCTTTTTAATGAAGTTTCCTTTTTAGAAATAGAAACTTCTTTCATCATATTGCAAGTCCTCTTTAAAGCATTACCTTTTTGAACTGTAGTAATTATTCATTTAAAAAAGAGTCCACTTCATACAATATAGTTTAAAAATCATTGTTCTGAATTGAGATATCATTTCTAAGCAAATGATACAACATATTTGGATATTGATGAATTACAGGATCAAACAATTAAATATCTACTTTCATATTGATAAATCAGAGAATAATATATAAACATTTGTATCTTACCAAATCTGTTAGAGCAGATTATAATCTATAACATGTTGTTTTTTTTTTTTTTATAAAAAGCATTAGTGCCTATATAAAATAATTGCTTTGTATATAAAGAAATTCTACATTTATCATGTAGCATCAAGACTCAGTGATGAAACAAGTGATAGAGCATATAAAAACAACCTTGATCAGTATTGCTTATATATGGCTCAATGTATTTATAATTTATATATTTGGTGTGTTACAAAATAATTGTATGTATGTATATATGTATGTATATATGTATGTATATATATACAAAGTTAGTTGATTAAAAACTTTAAATGGTAATAGAAATTTAGTTTGTAGAAATGGATCAATTTTAATTATCAATTTTCCTACTTTCAATATTTTTGTTTTGAATCCTTCCAAATGTTTTCAAAATGGATTACTATCCCGATTTTTCACAGACATTAGAAATCAGTGGCTGGATTCGTATTCTTCATGGGCAAGCTCTCAAATCAGAGGAACCTATGATGGCACTGTTTGCAACCTGTTGTCCGTTTGGTCCCCTTTCCTTGTTTGACATTCCTTCAAGAGATCTCACATTCAAATCAAAGCACAAAATGGACCTTTCCCCATTGTCCATGGATAGCAGGTAAATCAATCAATTTTCAAGGAATTGCACATATCTTTTTGAAATGATAAACTTTAAAACCCAATGTAATATATTTATTTACCTTTTAAAATTTACTTTTTCTATTGCTTATATATCATAATTACTGAACGTAATGTGTTGAGTAAGAGATTTTCAAATCTTTTGCTTTGTTCAGTTTTATACATGGTTAACATTGGTCTATATGGGTAAGTATACTTTTGAGTTGTATAGTAAACTGAATTCTGGAGTGCCATTTGTGTGGGAGAGGTTGGCTGTTGAACTCTCAATTGTGCAGAGAAGAGAAACTTTAGCATTTTATATAGAAAGAGATCAATTGTATCAAATCTCTCTTTTTTCTCATTATGTGAGATAAAGAACTAAAGTAGAGAATAATAAACTTAGCAATCATGAAAATCAAACAAAATATTTATAATGTCTTTTAATTAGAATCATTTTACAATAATATGTGTAGAATTCTTTCAAGTCTTTACTAACAATTCCCTCATTCATAAATAAGCTCATTCAGTAATTATTAAGCACAGGAGGAGACATTTTATTTCTTTTATCGGATTAGAGTTAGTTTCCCAGAATGCAATAGTGTTGTTGGCTGCAATGTGATGACATTTTTTTCTTTGGGTGGGAGGAGATTGGACCTGCAGGCAGGGTGTCCAACCTTAAGGAGCAGCAGCAGCAGCTTTTAATAGTATTTTAAGAGATAAAAACCAGTTCATAATTCAGTGCAGGTCATCCATTTTCTAAAGCTTTACTTGAAAAAAAGCTGTCCTAAAGCAAAATACACTTGATCTTTACTTAATTGCATTGTCTTTCTAAACTGTCTTTGAAAATGTGTCAGAAAATCTTGAATACATTTTTCTTCTTGTTAACATTATGGTGGCTATTTGTATGAAATGTGCATGGAATCATTTTTAGTATCTTACTTAAATTTGTATACAAAGGTGGAAGATAGAACAAGGTTGCAACCCCCACCCTTCTAGGAATTAGAAAGATGATTTAATAGTTGTTCTTATAGTTATCCTCATCTTTGTTGTTTTACGTTTTGTTTGAATCTTTTAGCATAAATGTGATCATCTAGTTAAATCACTCATATGTCATTTAATGAACAGTGAATGCACCAATCAAACTGCTATAAAAACAAGAATAACAAATCTAAAAATAAATAAGTGAACAAATTTATGGTAATGATGCATGGTTAAATATTAAACACTTTTGAAGAATGTTTGGTTAAGTCAACAACAGATATTTGAATTGTAACAATTTTTTAATCTCAAATTAAAAAATAAGGCAACTCCAGATATTTATAAAGAATTTCTAGAGTTTCTAAAAAAATAAATGATTTCATAGTTCAGTATAGAAAATTATATACATCACTTCCTGTATTGATCATATTAAAGTCTCATCTGAAAATGATACGCCTTATCTGTTTAAAAATATCCTTATGTGCAATAAACCATCTTTTTCAACACAGAAAACCTTTGGACAAATATCAACTGCCTTATATTTCCTGAATTCCATCTCTCTTAGATTTATATCTAGTTATTGTAAATATCCTTTTCCTAGAGAAACAAAATACAGTGCCATAACAGATGGTAAATGGTTTGATTAAAATATTATATAGCATCTAATAATCAATAATAAATGAATCTCTATATTCTGATATTCTGTATATTGATCACTGGATAAAATTGAGAAGAAAGACATTTTCTATCAGTACAAAGTGTTTATTATACCAAGAGTGTTCTATTTTAACGATCATAGGAACACAGGTGTAGTGTGAATTATAAATTAGAACCAAGTGTTAAAAAACCAAACCTTAGATGATGAAAAACTGATGGCTTTCAATGTTCATTATTCCTGCTGTAAAATAACCTTTACTCACTTTTATTTCTATTTAATGTCAACCAAGACACTGATTTAAGCCTGAATAAAATTTCCTCACACTGTATAACTATAGTTCGACAAGAGATGCAAAAAATAACAGGAAAATACTCTGAGCATTTATCAATGCTATGACATTGTATTTTTCTAAGGTGAATTCATACCCACATTTTCCCTAAGAGGGGGAACCATTTCTTTCCAAAGCAAAGATTTGTTATTTGTAAGCATCTACCCCCCCCCCACACACACACTAGATAGATAAATAGATAGATGCATGCACTGTAATATTATATGATAAGTAGTTCCCTACATTTTCTTCCTCAAACTTAGCTAACCTTCATCATCTAAAAATCAAGTGCCAACATTGGTGTGTTTATTCTATATTTCACCAAACATATGAATCCTGTGCCCTCACCAGGTTTCAACAGAGCTTTTCTTCTTAAAAGAGACAGTAGTAACTTTATTAAATTCTTCAAGAATTAGCCATATGTATGAAATCATGACATATAAAATCGATTGGATTTTATAAAAATTTATTTGTAAAAAAAATCAAACTTATTTCAAGTTTGATGCAAAGCTTTAGTCAGTGAATGTAAATAACTAAGTAGTTAAAGCAACAAATAACTGTTAAATAACATTCTAGTTGTACATTACGTCCATATGATCCATAGGTAATTATCAATAAAGTAGGTAGTTTTATTTGGTGAAAATGATACTCTTTCATACTTTGCTGCTTCCCACCAGAAATGTTTCTCTGTGTATTTCTCAGTATGTTTCTAAAAAGTTCCTGTTCCAGTTTCTTGGATATTTCATTTTTTCTTCTTTATACTTAAGATGTTTGCATCATTTTATCCCTCATTTTAATGATTCTCATTTAAATTTGTCATCCAACTCAACAGAGAACCAACTTTTATGAAAGCCTTTATTTTCCAGGGGGAAAATGATGTTTGGTTATTCTGATAGAGAACTTGTCACTAAATCTGGCTATGATTTAGTACATCCTGATGATCTTTCATACTTTGCTGCTGCCCACCAGGAATGTAAGTATTTGACCGTTAGTTCGTCAGGAATTAGCATAAACCAATTCATATAATTAGAAAATTTTAATTTAGCAAGGATATTTTTGTATGCATATACTCATAGTGTGTTTATAGTGTGGATGTGAGGGAATCCGACAGAATGATGGGTATGGTTAGACAATGTGGAAAAGGAAAAAGAGTGAGAAAGCTTGTTACATCTCAAACATGTTTATTATCACGAGGATAAATTACGGTATAATGTTATTTTTATAGTTATGATCCAACCATCATCTTGAGTAAAGGTGTAAGAACAAAAAGAGAGTAACTATAAAATTTGAAATTTTAGACATTTATTCATCAGAAGATTTGAAGGATATTTTGAAATTGTTACAACATCTGTCATTAAAAATAGTTTTCAACAGTTGCTATATTATTCATTATTGCCAATTTTATTTCTTTATTCTTTTCTTTTTCTTTTTTAATCTAGGCTTCATTATTTATATATATCAGTGTATGTTTTAGAAATATATGATAAACATTTACACTTTCAGAAAAAATTGAAATTTGAATAAATAGAAAGGTTGATCTCAATGTCCCAAAAGATTTGTATTTATCATATTTGTTAATATATAGGAATTGTTTTCAAAGAAGGTTCTTAGGAAATGTTTCATATTGGATTTTTCAAGTTTCTTTGCCAAACAGAAGATGAATCATAAATGAGAGAAAATATCTTAAAAGGCTCTTTAAATTTTCAATTTGGAAAATATAAGAATATTTAAAAAGACAAAGTTGTAATTTTGGCCAAAACAAATTTGTACTCCCCTGGTTAGTTTGTGCTACCTAAGTTCTTTTTGTTATAATTGATTCATGACAATTTAAAAAGAAGAAATGTGGGCTTTTCCTTTTCCTTTACCCATTCATTTTCTATATGCCTAATACTTGGATGGTTTTATTTTCTTTGCTCTAGTGATCAAGACTGGCAGCTCTGGTCTAATAGCTTATCGGTGGATCATGAAGGATTTGCGCTGGCTGTGGTTGCAGTCCAGTTGCAAAGTGGTTTATAAAAACAGCAAACCAGACTTTGTCATCTGCACTCACAGACAACTCACGTAAGCAAAACTGTCAGTTTTTATTTCAAATCAAGAGTACGCTGCTCCTTTTCCCACTTCCTGAACAAATGGCTTTTTCAAATATTCAAGGATGACAGCATGTCGTCAGTAAATGGGAGGCACAGAAAATATTTTTGCATGCTTCAGGAAACAAATTTCTTAGTTAAATATAAAGAACAAATCTCAAAACGATTAGGTCTGTGTTGTTTCTCAAATTCATAAGATGATGATAAGCCCTTTTTTATGGTTGAGTGCTAGTGCTTATTTTGTCAATCTTCAGTAAGAAAAAAAAGAAAAAAGAAGCCACTCTACTCATTTTGATATCTCATTCAGTTGTATTTTATGATCTCATAAACTCTATAATTTAATCTTTTTCCAATGTTATGTCATCACTTTGATAAACATTCATGAAAGGATTAGTTCTCAAGAATATTTTATTATAAATATAAGATTATTTTTAATTACTGATCATACCTTTGATTTTGAACATTTCTGATGTAGATGTGCATTTGTAATACAGTTATGTAATGTTTGTATCTCGATTAGAATTTGAATAAAAGTAAACTTGAAGAGATCATAAATAATTAACAAGTTCCATAAAAGTAAATAAAACAAAGACACCACCTCTGTAATAAGACTATTCATTGAAGTATATGTGTGTACATACATATTTAATACATGATTATGTATTAAAAATATGAAATCATCATAAAAAGATAATGTGTGTTTAAATATGTAATGAAGTAAAGATTAAATCAATATATATTATTATTTGCTGTTCTTACATTTTGCTTTGTTTTGTTGTCTTTTCTAAGCTTTTGTTTGCTTTTTCTTTAGGGATGATGAGGGCCAAGATCTGTTTGGTAAACGTGGAAATGAGTTCAAGCTGCCATACCCATTGCTGGATCTGGACATTTGTTCTGGATCTGGTTTTCCTGAAGATGATTTTGTCACAAAGTCCAAAACAACTAAAAACAAGAAACAGAAATCTCAAGTACGGGACTATTTGCAAGCAAGCCGTAAGCGGAAGGCAACGACCTACCGGGATGCCTTCCCAGCACTGAATGGTTATGCTTCCTTTTCTGGCCTCAATGGCTACGGCCCGTGTGACGGTGCCGAGTTGAAGCCAGATCTCTTCTACTCTTACACTGGTAACAATTTTGCCTTAGATTCGGACATTTACCGATCTCACGGCTATACACCGTTGCCTGGCTCTGTTTATTCCCAAACAGATCCATTCTCAGAAAAACACTGTTACTCAAACGGTTACTATTTCGACCATAGGCAATATCAACATCCACTGTCCTATCACAGTAACAGTTATGCCGATCTGGTTGCCCAGTCGAAATATGGCTATGATATACCAAAGTATGGTTTTGATGGTTACAGTATAGATCTCAGTAAAAAAGTCCATTTTGGGGATGAATATTCTCGCTATGATAACGACTATCGTAAATATGGTTATGAATATAGCAATGATAGACTCACTACTAGAATCAATGGAAACTATGATCCGATGGAGTTTCGTTCTTCTGCTGCTGTGTTTAATGGTTCACCACTGGTTGGCTGTGCAGAGACATCGATTGCACCTGGAGCTGTATCCTCACCGGCCTGCCTACCTTCTACCTCTATATATAAAACTTCTATAAATGACAGTGGGCAACAGCAGCAGCAGCAACAACAGCAACAGCAACAACAACAGCAGCAGCAGCAGCAACAGCAGCAACAACAACAGCAACAACAACAGACAGTCACTACTAAAACCTCAGTCATTGACACAAAAGTGAAAAACTCTTCTAATTCTATAGACAGTCACACTATTCTTCCTCACAATACAGTCATCAAAAATATTGGCCATGCATCTTCACATTTAAGCAATTCACATTCAGATCACAACTCAGAGCCTCACAATAGCAGTGGCTCAAATCTTTATAAGCGGACAAATGTAATCACCAGTGGTTCATCTGCATTACCATGGACGTCATGTGTCAAATCTGCTCAAGCCCTCAAACAGAATCTGGTCTCCAATTCTCAGTTGGAGCACCGATCAGAGGCATCCACCCAGCAGCACAAATCAGTGATATCTGACGTGAACACAAATGATAAAGTATCCTCTGGGCTCATGGCAGGCAGCCTGTCCACATCAAGTCCAATTGCATGCTCAACTCCAGCTTCAGTCATTCAGCTGTCAGAAAAAGCTAGCCACAACAGGTAAGAAGACTCAGTCCAAATGAGACATTTTGCAAAATAATATTGCAATTAGATTAGATAAGGAGTTTTGAATTACTGTTGTAAATTTGTCCATCTGGATTGTATACATATCTTCATTGTTTTTCAGGCTCATCATATTACAATCAATATATTTCTGGCTTTTTCAGATCTTTAAAGGCATTGAAATTGCACTGTATCTTGTCAAATCAGCAAATCTTTTTAAAATGAACTTTTAGCAGAGTAGACTTCATTTTTCATTTCTTTCTGTGAAGAAATCAAAGGCAGGAGAGAATTTAAAAAGGACAAGACACATTAATTGTTAAAAAGCACTTCGTTTGTGAGGCACAATACATATGTATGCACTTTTTTAAATTGGTTTATTCGAACATAATATTAAACAGGTCTGGTTAGTCACTCAATAGAAACCATCATAGTGACCAATGTCTTTTGGCAACATGCTGTGTTGAGGGTGATCAATTAAAAAATTGGAAAAAGGGGTGATCAATGGATAAATTACTTCTCTTGCCTTTTGTTGGGTGGTGATCATTCCGAATTCTTTTAAAAAAACAACCGTGAACACTGCTGGCAACAAACTAAGGGACCAATTTTGTGGCCAGTACGCATGATACATAGCCAGCCAGCCAGCCAGCCAGCCAGCCAGACTGACTGGCAAACTAAAGAAACCTATGTTGACAGTTTTGGTTGACGGTTTCTAATATAACTGAAAGATTTTGAAATTGAAATAACTTCCATGTCTCTTACATTCTCTCCATGTCTCTTACATTCCCTCCATGTCTCTTACATTCCCTCCATGTCTCTTACATTCCCTGATTCCCAAATTATTTTTGTATTGAACATTTTTGCTTTTTATTAGAAACTGTCAAACAAAACTGGCCACACCAAGGGAGCTAGTGGGCTGAAAATTTACTCCCTATTATGTCTTTAAAAAAAAGACATTTGTTTGTTTTTTAAAATTCCTCCCCTAAATAGGTTTTTTAGTGGGGGGGGGGTGTTCAATTTACAATGTAAGTTTATGCTAAATTGATCCCTAGTTTGTGCCTGCTTGTTTTTGAATATTTGTTAAAAATTGAGAGAAGTAACTTTCTATTGTGTGTCTGTTTCTAGATTCTCAATAGTTTTGCTATTTTGATGTATTCTCTTGGATTACTTTACCAATGATATGTTTTGTTTTTCTATTTTTCTTGACCAGTTTTGGTCTAATTCTGATTTTAAATTTCTAATATTAACATTTAGAACCAACTATTGTCCACACAATGAATTCAGAATAATTAAGATAAATGCAAATAATGTTAAAATCAGATATTAATCAATGTCAAGCTAACATATATTGCTAAACAGAATTTATAATTCTAGATAATATGGCAAGAATATCAGT
This sequence comes from Architeuthis dux, assembly GCA_006491835.1. Classification (NCBI taxonomy): domain Eukaryota; kingdom Metazoa; phylum Mollusca; class Cephalopoda; order Oegopsida; family Architeuthidae; genus Architeuthis; species Architeuthis dux. Next base: position 1,379,365 of record VCCN01004615.1, on the reverse strand, counting down.
GGAGAGCAGTAACAAAGAGAGAGTAATACTTGTTTTGTGGCAGATGGCATAATGGGTTTATAAAGTCTTCATTAACATTTAAGACAAAGATACACCTTGAAAGGCTACTGAGGAAAATAGGTTATTATAAAGAATATAAAAAGCTTCCTTTGTGTAAAGTAAATTTATTATTTATGTCTGTATTATTAGGCAGCTGCAGTCAGTGTTTATGTAACGAGGAAGCCTGTCTATAAATGATTGCTTTACTTAAAGGATCAAAGCAAAGCATTCAAGGTAGGATCAAATGAATCAAAAGGATTAATGGATCAAATCAAGTTAACCTCAGATCAAATAGGCTAAAATAGACTTTGATCGACATGTCCAGAGGTAGCAAAAGAATTCTTCATGATTATAAACTTATTATATCAATGTTTAATGACATAATTGTGTATGTATATGCTTTGAGTTTAACCTCCTGATGATACATTGATCTCCACAAATGATAGAACATAAAAATAAATACTAGCTATCATTAAGGCATTCACACGTTTATGCCAAATTCTTTGCTTCAATTATAAAATCTTATATTTTAACTGATGCCTTGATAAATAATGTATAATTGTATTAGCTGGATTGAATAACTTTATTTTCATAGCTAGGTATATTTACTGGTTCTATTATATGCATGTTTTCCATGTATAAAGATAACAATTTTACACCTTTAGTAATATGAGTATATCCGTGGTATATTAGGGTGACTGGTGCAGATTATTTTCAAGTTTTCTGTTGTGTTTTCTGCAGATCATGTGAGAAGCAGCAACCTGTAATGAGCAGCATCCCAGTCCCTGTAGTGAAGTCCTCTACATCATCACCATGGTTACACCAGTATGTTGGTAGACACAGTGCAGTGGGTTATGGTTGTCTAAAGGACTGGGCTTCATCAGTTAATGCTGCCAGCAATACTTATCCTTGCCATCAAAAGGTCCAACAAGGATTAATCCCAGGTGACACCTATTCTCAAGCAGCCAAAGTAGGCTATTAACAGTAAGTTTACCTTTCTCACTTATTTCTTCAGATAGCTCATACACTTCCTTCAGTTTTTACAGTAACAATGGCTTTCTGGTATAAATAATTCTTGTATCAAGCTTTATAGTTACCGTGCTATTCTCTAGAACCTTTCCATTTCCGCCTTAAGGTTTTTAGAATCAGATACTCCAGAAGAATAACAAAGATCAAAGCTGGTCTGATTCTTTATATACTTTGTTTGCAATGCCTTTATTTATCTTTTAACCTGTTTTTTTTTAAACATTTAACTACAAATTACATCTGCTAATGGAAGGTTGGCTACACAAAAAAAAAAAAGCTCATGTGAGGAAGGTAATAGGAATCTGTGTTTGGTTTCTTTGAAATGCTTACCAAGTTGACCAATGCCAATTACAGCCATTCAATCCGGTCCTTTTCTTGCCATTATTTGAGCTGCCTTAGCATCTTTTCCAAAGAGCTCTCTGTCTGACATCCATTTTTTCTTTTTTGCTATTTGGATTTTAACCTTCTTTATATTAATATTTACCATCAAAATAAGTGTCCTTGGCATTTTTACAACCTAGAAATGATGTAGACACATTTTCTCAGTTTTAATATTTCTTCAATTCGAAGAGTCTATTGTTGGGAATGATTTACATTTTTTTCTGTTTTGTAAACACTCAGTGTGTGTTATTTGTAACCTGAGTGGCTGATGCTTAAATGTACATTAATTAAATTTGCTTAAAAAGGGAACATGCACCATAAGTGGACTATAGCATCTGTCTCATTTGCTCTACTCTTCTGATAGAATAAAAATGTTTTGATACATTATTACATTTATATCTGTCTTTAATTCCTGTTGCATTTATTCCCATAATCTACTCTCAGAATTAAAAGTGCTGCAAAATAACCATAAATCTGTATCAAAATTTGTTTCAGGAAAATTCTGTTTGGCCTGAAAAATAATGGTTTATTTTGATGCATAAGCATTCTAAATGAACAGAAATTTTGTAAAAAAACAATTTGTTTTAGCCAGTAATGAATGCATTTTTTTCACTCTTATTTTTTTTCTTTATTCCAGTATCTATTAAAGGAAGAAGCCATTGGACGAGAGAGGAGAAATAATTTAGCTCCACAGTGAGGTTAACTACCCCCCCCCTCCCGCCACCCCATGTCTTCTCCTCTTCTTTCATTTCCTTAAAAGTAACAAACCAGTAGAATGTTATTCTTGTGCTGACCAGCCTCTGGGATTTGCTGCAGTGACCGTGGCTCAAGAGACCAACCTACCAACCAGACCAAACATGCCTCCACACCTCCTTTCTCTCTCTCTCTCTCTCTCCTTCTCCTCCTCCTCCTCCTCCTCCTCCTCCTTCAGCGGCAGAACATCGATTACTCCAAAATAATGTTTGCTGGTTCAATTCTCCAGGATAACACTCTGTTCATCACTGGGGACAACAAATGTAGGAGCTATTCTTGACCTGCTGATGAGAGGGTCGACCAATGTTGCACTCGCATCATTACCTGGAATGAAATGAGCTCTTCACCGGCCACTGGTGGCTGATGTAAGATAGATTTTGCACTTCCCCTGAGAGCTAGCCAATGAACAATCAGACTTGGGGAGGAACAGCCAATCATTGCAGTCAATCTACCACGGACTAAAATGTCATTACTGCACTGCGCAATGCTAATAGAACTTTAATAAGCAACTCAAGAGAAACAAGAAATCTATGACAATTGAATAGGAATCTTGACCCAAAGTCTTTTGCTTTTTCTCTCTCCAAAACAGTGAAGAAAGGGAACGGTTACTGAGTCCATGAAAAGCGAATGGCTGTTATTTTGACTTTGTATGTTTTCTTATCACTGTTGGCTGGTCCGGCCCCTCTGCCTACCTGATCCCTCCTGCCAACATCAAACTGCTGACAACCACAACAACAAGAACATTAAATCACAGTTGGTTTTTAAAGATTTTTTTAATACTGGAAACAGATGAATTTATTCACTATTAATAATATTATTATTATTATTATTATTATTATTATTATTATTAGTGAATTTATTCACTAATAATAATATTATTATTATTACTTCTACTACTACTACTCCTACTACTAATAATAATAATTAGCATTCCAAGGGAAATTATGAATCACCGCCACCCATATATACTGCGTTGGGGATGATCAATTAAAAAGTTGGAAAAAGGGGTGATCAATGAATAAGTTACTTCTCTTGCCTTTTGTTGGGCTGTGATCACTAAAAAAGGTCTGAATTTTCAAAAAATAAGCAGGCACAAACTAGTGATCAATTTAGCATAAACTTACATTGCATATTGGACCCTCCTCTAAAAACCTATTTAGGGGATGAATTTTCAAAAATTGTGTGCAAAATTCAAGTTTCTACTATAAACGGTCAGGGCTGGACAACGTCCGGATACATAGATAGATATAAATATCAGAACATATGAATAACCTAAACCCAGCAATAAACCAGTGTTGTGGGTAGCGGTGATTAATAATAGGATAATTATCTAACAATTATTATAAATGAAATAAAACAACTTGCTTTGGGAAGGAAAAACATAGTTGATAATCGAATTGTACAGGACCTCGTTACACTAAAGTGGTTCTTCTATATATATAATGGAGTTGTAAAAAGAAACAAAAATACAGACTCCTTTTGTTTTATTTAGTTTCATTCAACTCAGAATTTTGAAAAAGGAAATTTTTTTGAAGCTTTAGTTTTGAAAAAAAATCACCAAAGTAAAAATTGTGTCTTTCAATAATTCTGGTTTAGACAGTAAGACACTGAATGATTGCTTTTGTCCAATCTTGTAATTCTGTGGAACCAAAATGGGTAAATCAGTTTTTATCAATAATTGTATCATAAAAAAACAATTTGATTTTTTTCAAATCACAAAAGCAGAAAACAATTTATTTTTGTATATTCAAGAATGAAAAATGAAATTAGGAGATATCAGATACTTTCTCTTTTTTAAACTAAAACAGAAAAATGAATTAGTTGTGGATAGCAAAAATTGTTTATTAAAAAGTAATTTTCATTTTCTTTTATGAGTATAATTCCCAAAATATGTTGCAGGATTTTTAAAAATCCATTTGTTTAGATATTAGCTAAAAGCAAGTAAAATAATAGTTGATGTCTGTATATGGGCTGCTTCTGTAAACACTTTTGATCTTGTTTTTCCTAAGATAGTTGTATTTGTATAGAAAGCTAGTTTAATGCCTGTAGTACTTGAGAGCTCTTCTGAGCTTTGTTGTCTATGAAATCAGTTTCTTTCATTTCATTGAAAGAGACCTGATCTTAACTACTTGAGCCAATGTTGTAGTGACAGAGACACAGCTGCCTAAGGCTCAGGGTGAAGCAGAAGTAAAGAGTCAGAGACAGGCAAGTATGAGGGTCTCTGTGGTTTATTGCACAAGCAGTAGCAGCTGGTTGGTACTGGGGTCGGGGGGGGGGGGGGAGAAACCACAGAGCCCACTTCTAGTTAAGGGTCAAGCTTAAATAAATAGTGGCACTCATTCAGACAGGGTGATTTATACAATAGCCATGATAGCATTCTGTTTCAAGTAAGCAGGCTTGAGGACTCTTTGCGTTTTATCCTTGAGTTAAAATGTATTATTCTCTTCCCATGTCATTCACCTTCCTTTTACAATGTAACTCTTTGTGATCTGTGCCAATAACCGAGAATATTTGAAGAAACAGGAAATATTTATTCTTTCACAATTTAAATTATATTTGAATTTTAGCTAATAGTTATATATATAAAAAAATTAAAAATTATGACCCAATGATTTTAATAAAACCTTGAAAAACCTTGTACATTTCTATACCACATTGGCATTGCAATCTTCACAAGACTATCTTTTGATGTTGCTTAGTTTTTCTCTGAGCATTGTGATTTATGAATTTCACAGATCTTGTACCAACAGTTGAACTTTTTAAAGTTAAGTGCTGTAATCTGCATCACAAGATGACAGTTCTTATGTTGCAAATTCCACTTGTATATTCCTGATTGTAAACCTATGTAACACTACAAACATTATTTTGGAATTAACAGAGGCTCATTTTCAAACCTGGTTGCTCTATCCAAAAGGATAGTGGTAGCTTATTTCAGTTCATGAGTAAAAATGTTTAAAATGTGGTAGAAGGTAAGTGAATTGCAATGCCTGCCTAAAATGTTTCTCTCGAACCCAGGCCAGCTCCTTGTACACTTTCACAAAACCCTGCTCCTCCCTATACCAATTCAATTAGATGTTGAAACAAATAATATCATCAACCAGAATGATAAGATTTCACAATACATTCTGCAGTGACTTATCTTTTCAGAAAGATGTCAGCTAATTAAAGTTACTACATTCAGTTGTAATCTGCATTGATTCTTGAACACTGAAAAAGCTCAATTTCTTTTGTAAATCCAACCCTTTATCAAATTCAACAATCGCTACAAACTAATCATTAGGTAAGATAGCCAAGATTCTACATAGCAGCTATTCTATAAAAGTCAGCTTTTAATTACGGGTCATACATATTTTTTTTACTAATAATCGACTTTTAGTTTTATTATCTATTGTACAATTTGTTTATCATATTGAATGAATGGCTTGGCTTTGCAAACAAAGATTTTTGGGAAGGGTTTTCCACAGCAGTAAGACCATAGACGGCAGATCCTGTGTGGGGAATAATCCTCTAGCCTGCGTAATGAAGTTTTAAGGTGAAGTGATGCAATGTCAGTAATTCATGAAAACAAAAGCATCTAGCAGAGGTTCCAATAGATCCAATTAATAGGTGTGGTCTTAATAGTAACTAAAAATGACTTCTTAAGTTACTTAAAAAGGTAATAATTCTTGTTTGATTTCTTGAATGAAGCATTGCCATTATTAAGTATTTTCTCTTTTCTAATTAAAAAAGGGAACACAATTACTTTCCCAAGTATATTTGAATGCTTCAATGAGTCTGTGTGTATGGGAATATGTGGGGTTGTGTTTGACACTATAACATGATTAGTATGTTTGTATAGAGCCCAGCATGTATTTGGATATTACCTACAGCATATATAGAAATATTACTGGTTATTTGATATTCTCAACCTGATATGCAGTTACACAGCATTTAAATAATTAAGTGCTCTGAAACATGTATTTCACTGCAATTTTTCTGTGATAAATTGACTATAGTGAATGTAATATCAATCACTGAATGAAGCCATTTCTAAAAATGAAACTTTTCATCTAATTATTGTATTTATAACAAAGAATACTAATATAAACTTTCAATTCATTTATATTTAAATAGCAATGTATCCTAGTATTAAAAGAGAAAGCCTTTCTATTATTATAGCATTGTCTAACTTCTCCTTTCTCTAGTTCTTTCTGTCTGAAAACTTGGGCTTATGTTATTTTTATCTAATTTCTTCATAGCGCAACATACTATACCTACAAAGCCAGTCATAGTGTACCAATAGCTTGGTACTTTATCATGTAGAAAAATGGTTAGGGAACAATATAGCTTGTTGTTTACTTGGTTCTATATTGCTAACAGTTATTCATCTCTAAAAAAAGCCTATTATTGGGCTCTAAGCTCTTTTGTTTAAGGAAACCAGACCATGTAACTCAGTGAATTTTTCTTCACTGTTCTCTGAAATAAAAGGGAAAAGGCAATAAATTATGTATCTTTTTCCTGATAATTTCTCTTCTTCCGATTATCATGGATCTATGTTTCTATGAAGATGCTGATGTCTTTAGCTAGCTCTATCCTGAAAGAAACCTACACCCACTCAATGAGGCTTGGTTGGTCCTAACAGTTTCTTATTGGATTAGAAGTTCTGCTCAGTGAACTTGTTTCTTAAGAAGAGATATGAATATACTTGGAATATTGCCTATTTCACAAGTGTATAAACTGACAAGGATAGGGCACAAAATAATTACTAAAATCTTGATGGCTGTTCTTGGGCTCAAAAATATGACCACTGTGGTTTGTGTTAAAACTGGTATCCTTAACTGAAGAACCATACAAGTCATCTGTAGTGCTAAGGGAGTTACAACATTTTGTGATATCAGACAAAGAAAATGTCTCTGACAGTTTAAAATATATAAAAGGAAACAATGTTTTTAAAAACAAATAAAAAAAGATTTGTAATAGATCAAAAATATATTTAATTTTACAAAATGTTCATAATCTTTGTGAATCAAATGTATTTTAATATGTATTATGAGAGAATTATGATTCCTTTTTTCATATACATTTCAAATGATCTGTATAATCATTCAAATCTAATGAACATTAAAAAAATTAAATTTTTAAGTGGAAAGACGCACAGTCTTAAATTATAGTGGTTTCCTTTCAGTTTTTTTGTGCTCCAAGGGTTTGTTTTTTTAGCCAGATTAGTGTATTTCTCTTTTGGACATTGCAATACAACTTCTTTTTCAATTTAGGCTGTAGTACAGGGGAAAGAAGGGCTGTAATACTGGGGAAAGAAGGGCTGTAGTACAGGGGAAAGAAAGGCTGTAGTACAGGGGAGAGAAGGGCTGTAGTACTGGGGAAAGAAGGGCTGTAATACTGTGGAAAGAAGGGCTGTAGTACAGGGGAAAGAAAGGCTGTAGTACAGGGGAGAGAAGGGCTGTAGTACTGGGGAAAGAAGGGCTGTAATACTGTGGAAAGAAGGGCTGTAATACTGTGGAAAGAAGGGCTGTAGTACAGGGGAAAGAAAGGCTGTAGTACAGGGGAGAGAAGGGCTGTAGTACTGTGGAAAGAAGGGCTGTAATACTGTGGAAAGAAGGGCTGTAGTACAGGGGAAAGAAAGTCTGTAGTACTGGGGAAAGAAAAAAGAAACCCACAAAATAACATAAAAATAAACTTCCTAAATACTTAACTGTATGAACAGAGAAGCCATTAGGCTTTTTATATTTTTAATTGATTTCTATGGGGGTGGGACGATTTATGTGAAGGACTCTGATTGAATTCTAAAAATTTCTCTGCTGATCTGCTTGAAACAGCAATCTCTCTTGTTAGGGCAGGAAAGACTTTGAATTTCTTGCTGCTTTGTACACGGAGGGTTGACATCCCTGTTTAAGCCCAACCTACTGCAACCGATGGTAATTGATGGCGTGTTCAGAGCTCTTGTTGAAGACTTGAGGCAGGACAGATGGCTTGCTGTTGCTGCTGCTGTTGTGAAGGAAACAAACCATTTTTTTTTCAAAACAATGTATATTCTCTTATTTTAATGACAAGCAAAGTCATTATCCCAAGGACTGAAATAAAGGATTTCTTTGATGGAAGAGAAATCAAGAGAAACTGAAACAATAAATAAACACGTGAAAGGCTGACATCCTAAACCAAAGTTGTGCAAGACATTCCCAAACAATAAAAAAACCCAATCAAACTACTTGCTGATTTGTAAAGATAAACAAACTCAGTCTTTGTACAGGCAATTTATATATTAATTCTGTGATCAGATTTTCTGCTGTCATTTTCATTTGTTTCTTTTCCTCTCATTGACAAACCAATCATAATTTCAGAAATGTTTTTCCACTGAATAAGGAAAAGGAGGCAAGTTGAATAATTGTTAGCCCTATTCATCAGGGCATGTCGCTCAACTTTGTCTCTTAACCCATCATATCATTCTCTCTCTCTCTTCTCTCTCTCTATCACTGTCTCTCTGTCTCTTTCTCTCCCATAGTGCTCCTCCATTGATTGTGATCATCATGTCCTCCTTTGATTACACTGTTGTTATTTATTAAAAGATTTTGTTGAAAGTTGATCCTCTTCTCTTATTTTTTTGTATTGTCCATCTATGCAGGATGTTACAAGATTTATCTAACAAAAGAAAAAACAAATTGTTTCTTTTTTTAATAAATGATATTCTCTTGGAGAGATCATGTTTGGATTCATATTCAGAAAATAGATCAAGAAATCACAATTATGAATATGTTTGTATTATTTCTATGCTTTTCAATAATACAAAGACATGACATAATAAGCACCATTATTTTACTCAGGTTTAACATTTAATAAAGGTATAGTCATTGACAATTACTCAGTTTATTATTAAAAGAATGGAATAGAAATGACTCCAGAAGTGTAGGAATTGTCAGATTTGTTGGCCAATCTGATGAGGGGATGAACCTCAAATAGCATCACAATTGGAAACTGCTTTCAACTGGTACTGAATGATCATACAATTGACTCATGAAGAGAAGTAAACCACCGCATCTCATTCAGGTCAGCCTTGGCCATCAGAAATGTGTTTCCATGTGATGAGATGAGAAATTATAAAAATCCTTGTCACAAGGCAGCAGATTTGGTAGAATGTGTCCAAATTAGCCCAAGACTAGTAATACAGTATCTTCATCATATGAGTTATAGCAGAGCAGCCAGAAGAAAGCCACTCCTTAAATCAAGAGAAAGTAATGGGCAACTGAGATAGAGTTTTGGCATGCTGTCAACCTTTCAGATATGTGCTCATTTTCTCCACAATAGTTGAATATGGTCTGGAAATTACCTAGCTAAGAATTTTGTTTGAACCATCTGCATCCCACTATCAAACAAACATAAATTTCCAGTTATGCTGTTGAGGGCAATTTAGAGCACTGATTGTTCACAGATTCTGGAGTGTGTTGGCGATTATATTAATTGAAGAAAAATACACATTCATTCTGTAGGAAGAACTCTTTACAATATTCAATGACAGTTATTTGGACAAAAACAGCATCCCTTTTCATAGAGGATCACACTCCATGCTCTCAACAAAAGAGACACAGGAATGACAGAGCTAAAAAAGAATTAGGTGACTTTCATGGCCAAGTCAGCCTCCTAACATAAATCTTATTGAACATGTCTGGGTCATTTTGGATCATGAAATAAGGAAAATGTTGAGGAAGCTTCTTACAAAAGATTTGCTTCATGTTTGGTCAAATACAGTTTGGTCAAATGCAGCATGGTTCCACAAAAGAAGATTTTGTAGATAAATCCAATGTCTGTAGAATAAATTGTTTAGATTGTTTAGAACAAGGGCTCTTGTTTGAAAATAGATGTTTCTCTTTACTTTTCTCTGAACATTGAAATATCATCATGCTTGCTCTCAATTTATTTTCTGATTACTTAAAGGACATAAAAAGCAAAATCTTTCCTTTTGTTTTCTTAAATTAACTGATCAGTACAATTCTATATGTGTATGTTTGAATAAGTACAGACAAGAAAGAATTTATAAAGTTTTGACCTTTTTAGTATATTCAGTTTTTGCTTTAAATCTTTTTTTAGCTAATATTCTCCAATCACCAACAAGTCTCTGATCATGTGTTATTGGTTTTGGTAAAAAATAGTCTTTTTTTTATTCAGTTTATTTGTGTTTATGACATAAAAATACTTGCAGGAAATGGCATGAAACTCTCAGGCCAAACATGGGCAGCAGACTCTACATTATGTGATTTTAATTTTGGGTGGAATATTGATTGAAATCTTTGGACGTCTATAGAATTTATGGATTATTTGAAAAAAAATGTATTCATTCTATTTTTTATATTATTTACTATTTAGCTATAACAGACTGCTAAAATTTGACAAATGGGTTCTTGGCAAAATTCAAAACAGCTAAAAATTTACAACAATGTAAATGGACCCCCTTAAAAATATGTATTCAACCTAAACCAAGTAATTTAGGAGAGGATTATTTTTGTTTCCATGGTTTAACAGTTTTCATCTAGGAAGGAAGTAAGATGAATGATGTATGTGTATCATAGATACACATTTAAATAATTTTTTAATTATAAATTTATATATGACATTTGTTGAAGAGGCGTTTTGCTTAAACCCACACTATGTTTTTGGACAGGGGTAAAATTCCCAACACTATTAGTGTCTTCAGACACTAATAGTGTTGGGAAGCCAATTCTACATTTGCAGAAATTATAAAGATGTTATTTTAAAAAATGTTTACTTTTGGTCACCCTAAGCAAGGCCTTTTGGCCACTTTTCACATCAAGGGAGTTATTTATGTGACAGACCTCAGTAAAAAACATATTAAAATAGCTTATTGATGTTAAAATTGGAAAGTTGGAAACGTGACATGTTTAAAATGAAGACTAAAAATGACTAAAAAAGTAATAGGAGAGTTCAAATGACTTATAAGAGTTAGAAACACTAAAAATGGAGAGCAATAAGAGAGTTACAAAAAAAAAGCCTAACATTGGGTAGGGCACTTGTTGACTCAATGCAAAATAACCAAAAGGAATGATGATGTTTGGAGAAGATGTTGTTTAAAATTTTCTTCTTCCTTTTTAATAAATGTTTCATTTCAAAGAGAAAAATCTGCTCTAATAAAATTACAAAATTTAACAGATTAATTAAGTTTTAATTGCATCGTTTAGTTTAGTCAGCAGTTCAACTTTTTGCTTCTCTGATTTGGTCGGCCATTGATTGGTTCATTTGGCAGATATCAGAAAATTAAAAAGAAAAGAATTTCCTCTTCTTATTTATTTGCTTAATTATTTTTTGGTATTTTTGAAACTATTTTTAAAGTTTCATGTTTGTTATTTTAATTACTATTAATCTAGTTTTGTTCTTAATTTTCTGAGAGTTGCAAAAAATACAGAAAAATAGGTGAAATTCTATTTGAAGCCTGAAAGCACCAATCAGCAAGGAATATGCAAAGTTGACTTTTTAAAAAGCAATATTACATTATAACAAATTAATAAAGTTTGTTAAATTGGTTATGATTAATTTTACCTGGTTAGAAATACTACAAATTACAAGTTACAAATAGAATTTGGTTAAAACTCAAAGAAATGTAAGCAAAATCAATATTCTAGAACATTTTATTTTAGTCTTAAAAAACGTATCCAATTTGTATCTACAAGCAGACATCATAACAATCATATTTACAAAATATCTAGGGCCTTAAACCTTTGCGATGGTGTAATAAACATCATAATTCTTCTTAAAATCATTTACATCTGTTGATGCACTATATATTCTGGTAATCTATTCCAAAGTCCTGCTACTCTATTGCTAAAAAAGAATTTTCTGATATTCAGTCTACTTCTATTTGCTTCTACCGTATATGTGTGGCCTCTCAGTCTCTTGTACCCCATTCTAGTAAAAAATACATCAGGGTTTACTACTTCTAAACCACCATTAATCTTGAACATTTATATTAAGTCTCCCCGATCTCTCCTATTTTCTAACACTTTTAGCCTATCCTCATAACTTGTACTTTTTAATTCCAGTTCTAACTTAGTTGCTCGTCTCTGGACTTTTTCACTAATATTCTAGACCAGTTATTCCATTCATTACTGTGAAATACACTTGCAACATATGAAGGTTATTGTAACATCATATATTTAAGTAATATAAAATAGTTAAATTACAATAAGATTTAATTTCACATAACTAACTAGTTATACTCTCAAAGTCTTTGAAATTTCTATTTCATTTAGTAGTCTATTCTTGAATAACATTAGCATAGATTACTGTTTCAAGTTTGACAATCTATTAGGATAAACCAAGTGAAAGAAAGGTAAGAATCTTTCAACCAACAGAACAATCTATTGAAACCCAGGAATTTGCAGAATAATTTTAAAATATTTATTTTGATACTTGTTAAGTAATTAAAGTATTGAACTGAAAACCTTATGTTCAATCATAAATATTATAGGTAAGGGTATTTATTCGCCTCTCCATGAGGGTGGAATGTGACACAAGGTTGAGTTTAAGGGTGGGCAAGAACAAAATTTCCCAGTCCCTGCAAACAGAGTCACAAAGACGAAAACATTTCAATGCAATGGGGAGGTGGTGTCCCGCAGCAACGGATCCCCCAAGACTGGGTATACTTTTTGAGGTCAGGTAAGTAAATATTGTAGGTAAGATTAAGTAAACAATGCAAAAAAGAATTATATGATCCTAAAACTAGAAAACATGGAATTCTTTATATATTAGATTCTATCAACTCACCAATATTCATTAGAAACTGAATGACTGCTGTGTGTTGATATTAATTGTACTTTAAAGAGCTTGGTTATAAAATCTTAAATACAATTAATTGTTTGCAGTCATTGGTTTAAGAACATTATTTTGTTTAGACAAAAAAAAGCTCTAAATAATCATGAAAAATTATTTACCAACAAAACCAAAGTATTGGCTACATTTTAGTAGACAATGTAAAAGAGGACTTGACCGGTTTGTAAATCACACCTTCATTTGATTATAGTTAAAGTAGGCAGGTATCCCTTAAATGTGGATGCATTTCAGAAGGAGAATAAACAGGACATACGGTCTAATCAAACATACAATTCTTGCGTATAGGTGTCAGCTATGCTAGAATGAGCATTTCAGTGGAGCAGACTTGCCACAATACCAATTGTCAAAGGTGATGTGAAAATGACTTGGCTCTTAAAGAAACAGTCATGCAACACCAACCAGTCTTTTGTTGGAGATTTTGTTCTTTTAAATTTTATTTATAAAAAAAGAAATGCCCAATGAAGTCTTCCACTCCTCAGGCACAAAAGATCTACAGTGAGTCCAGAAATAATTGAGTACAATAGTCCTCATAAAAGAAACACATTAAAATGCACAAATGCTGCAACTGAGAAAGTTCCACCCTTGCCAGAAAAAACAGGAAATCAGAAATAATAATGTTGAAACTCCCCACATCACCTGTGATCATTTTTCAGTCTTCATTGATTTCAGCAGATAATTTAAATTCCAGTTTAAGTTGAGTCATAGTGACAGAGAAAAGATGTGGGATTGGTTGAGATATTATACAATGGTTGTCTTGAATTCATGATCGTTGTTAATCAGAGACACACCTTCATTAAAACACTGAGCATACATTTGGCCTAAAGGATAATTCTCTAAGGTTGTGTATAAATGACTTTAAAGAGAGAAGCAGATCAGTTCAGATAAATCCAGTTGCATATAATACTGTATGCATCTAATGAATTTTACAAATACTACACTGACCGCATGGAGAGGGGAATTGTTAGTTGAAACTTTATTCTGCTCATAGACGTGATGTCCCGATGCAATAGAATAACTTTTGTTTACTTGTCTGTTTAGCCCACTGATCGGAAAAAAACTAAAGTCTGCAAAGAGCAAACTCTTAAATATAAACAAAGTTGTAGATACATAAAAAAATGGGTCATGAAGTGTAAAGTGTTTCCTTTGTGTTGATATGTGTTGATATATATATAT
>VCCN01004615.1:1354198-1364868 GCA_006491835.1 Architeuthis dux | reverse complement strand
CACAATCAAGATTTTCAAATGAACAAAAATTCAATCTGGTAACTTATTTATAAAATATCCACTCTACCAAAGGTATCAAGCATTTTCCAAAAATAAAGGTCTACTGTGATTTTTATGCACTAATTTGTTGCATTTTGATGACTGTGGATTATATTTATATATATATATTCCAAAAACAATGCCTAAAGTACACACATACATCTATAAACCTTAGTTATTCACTAAGCTTATATTAATCTGACACAAGGACACAATAGTGGGGCAGCTTACTCCAACAGATGAGCTTGCTAACCATTGTGCTATGTAGGCAACATATATATCATCCATTTGCTCATTATATATATATATATATGTAAATATAAGTTCAGGTCTAAAGGATCTTAAGAAACATTAATTCAAATGAGTCTTGGGTAACTTTATTGATTTTTAACATTACAAAAACTAAAAGTACACAGTGAAACTAACACTTCCATTTGAATTTTCTCTTTTCTCTTTTAAAATCAATAATGTAACTCAGACTGATTATGTCTTTTATGTACTGGACAAAATTTAATTGATAGTCAATTTCTTTTTACATTCGGACATTTCTTAAAGTTATATTAAAATTTGCTGAACATTTAATTGCATAGAAATGATGTCCGTTTTTGTCAAACAATGTCTTACAAAAAATGGAGAATTTTTGTTGGTCTCTCCTCTCCATTTTTAAAATTAAATTTTCTATTCTTTTCTGGTACATTAACTACTGTTAAAAGTAGATATGATAAACTGAAATTACTGTAAATATTAGCAATGACAGAAAAAGCTGGTTTACTCAAGGTAATACTACCTAATTCTGATAGTTATTACTATTATGAGTTAATGTTTTGAAAACATATGTCAAATCTATTGATAGAAGAAAAATCAATTTAAAAATTTTAAAAAAACTTTTGAGTCATTTGTGGCTCGTCTATTGACTAATTAATAACAATGTGAATTCATCAGGATAGATGTTGGGATGTTTTTCAATTTGGCAGTGCCTGTCTTCTCTTGTAAGCTTTTATTAAAACCCTAAATCACTGATGCATTATGTGGATAGAAAAGAATCATACACAAAGAATAGATGTTTCGAAGATTCTTATTTATGAATCCATCAGAAATGCAGTGGCTTGTCAGTCAAGTCAGAATTGTTCATTCTTGGGTCTGACCAATTTTCGTTGAGATTCTCCAAGAAACTGCTTATGTCACAGAGCTTTAATTCACTGAATCAGAGCTTATATAAATGATTCTGAATTCTTAAGAAATTACTTTGATGTGAAGTTTATCCTCTGCTCGTAGTTTTCTATATAATTTACCACAATTTCTAATGGGAAAGGAATTCTTTTAAGAAGCTTTTCATGCATAAATTATAATCTCATACACAGAAAGTTACTTCTTTTCATCAATCTATCAAAAGCAAAATATTGCAAATTTTATAAGGTACCAAGATTTCATATTTTAATACAAAAGCATTGTGCTTTTGTATTAAAATATGAAATCTGAACAATTCAATAAACCAAATTCAAATCAATGGAGTTTGTTAAGTGCAGTTATAGTAACCAGGAGACATTTTGGATAAAAGAATTAATTTTTTATAGATTTTATTATCTCTTTGTCTGTTAGATTTTATGAGATACACTTTTTCTAAATTAATAATTGTTAGTTCTAGACATAAATTGATTTTGTTTCTGGCCTTTCTCTCTGCTGTTGCCTGTGTTTCAACACACACACACACACATACCTACACATGAACACAGATGAACACACAAACTGCATGCATATATGCAAATAAATATTATTCATTAAAAAAAGTATATCTTAAATCCTTGTGTGTCTTATCAACTATAAAATATGGAACTACTCTTTCTTGCTTATTTTGCATATCTAGTACAGCTGATTTCAATATATATTTCAGTACAGATGATTTCAATATATATTTCAGTACAGCTGATTTCAATATATATTTCAGTACAGCTGATTTCAATATATATTTCAGTACAGCTGATTTCAATATATATTTCAGTACAGATGATTCAAATAGAAAAATGAAATCATTTTGGAGTTCGATCTTTCCAAAACTAATAATGGATTTTGTCAAATGAGTCTGACCAAACTATATTTCTAAAAGGATGTTTTTCCATCTTAGTGTTAACCCTTTTACCAGTGAATAAAAATACAGTCTTTTTATATGGGAACATTAAGTTAGGCTTGTACTGCACCATTATCCTTTATTGACTATAAGGTTCCAACTTTCAAACCCCCTCACCCTCGGTGAGAAGGCCTGATCTGGGCGAGGGGGGCTGCTTTCTTACAACAATCTTTCTCCCTTTAGGATGCTCACAAAGAAACTGAATAAAGATGAATGAAATTCCATGATCTATGAAAACAAAAGAATTTGAGATTATTCCAAAATAATACTCTGATTATAATGGTAGAGGTAATTTGACAATGAAAGATTAAGAAAAGTGTGTTACGTCTTAAACATATTTATTATCATTAAGATAAGACTTTAAGCATTTCACCGCTGCAAAAAGACCTACTATTTATAATGCTGTAAAAGACAGTGTTTGTTAAAATAATATCACCAAAAGAATTAATTTGCATGAAAATAAGACTCTGTGAATCACAAAAAGTTAAAAATCAACTTGTGACAATCATTTTGTAAATTCTGGTTCATGTCAATGAAAGCATATTCACAGGTAAAATGCCAGGATTTCAAATGCTGCTTCTCTAGGAAGACAGGCCCTCCCCACTTGGAAGATTGTCATAACACAATCCTCCCCTCCCTATAATCCCCACATTTGGCCTTGTGCCATACTAAGCTAAGATTAGTTGATTCCAAGAGCAGATCCACATTTCCAATTGGTCATTGCCAATGGATCCTACATCTGCTATTCCAAATTTAAATAGTAACAATTGTGCCGTATTAGATGACTAAAAGAAAAGAGCAAGCAGTTATACTAATATGCAAATTCAGACCAGTTCAACTTAACTTCAGTCAAGTAAAGCAAGCAATGATACTTCACAGTTATACATGAGTCAACATTTATATTAAACAAAATAGTGCATGGTCAATGACTAGAGACTAGATATTTGTTGACCAAGCCAATATTTGTTGACCAAACCACATTCATGGAGCACTTAATGAAGAATGAACTATCAATAGCCTGCAAGATAAACATAAGAGCACAGGCCAGAGATTTAGTAGGTATTTATACTCTATATATTATATCTGATTGGTTGGAGGTAAGAAGAATGTGTTTGTTGACCTGCAAATTAATGTGTGAAATTCTGGCATCAGAGACACATTTGCTAGCATTTATTGTACCAATCAGCCCCTCTATCATTAATTGACCCTCAACTTTTGAGCAACTTCTTTCACAATTAGCAGTTAATTATGGACTTTAAATCCTCATTCATTCCTCAATAACAATAAAAATGTTGACCAGAAATAAAATGCAGACAGACATGCTTTACTCACTGTGTGTGTGTGTGTGTGTGTGTGTGTGTGTGTGTGTGTGTGTGTGCACTTATTGGATACAAACACAAGAAACTTGTTTGGGGCTCAATGAAAATCCAGGCTTTAACTGCAATGAAAACATCATATCTCATTCCGTTTCACACTTATTCTATTATTCTTCTGAGTCTCTCATTCTTCTCCAGTGTCCTCTTGGCTCAAGATTTTTCAAGGATTGCCTTTCTGACCTTTAAATTTTAAAGAAAATAAATAATTGTCAGCATTTGTTTAATTTTATGATCAGTCATTTCTTCAATTTCTTCAATTTCTTCAATTTCAGTCCATTAAATCATTAGTTGCTGCAGAATTTGCCAGCTGATACTTTATCTGCCCCCCCCACCCAACAGAAGAAGAAGAAACTTTGGGATTAGGTCACCCCCACCCCCATGCTTTTAGCTCTCTCATTCCTTCATTGCCAGTTGTCTTTTGTGCCCATGGTCACAACAGGGTTAATCATTGTTGACAGAAACAAACTTATATCATAGCAAAATGCAAATTTGAAATATTTCAAATATTCTATAAAAAGTTTGCCTCGGATCATTTAATAAAGGTTTCATG
Source organism: Architeuthis dux (assembly GCA_006491835.1). Lineage (NCBI taxonomy): Eukaryota > Metazoa > Mollusca > Cephalopoda > Oegopsida > Architeuthidae > Architeuthis > Architeuthis dux. The sequence goes on along the minus strand of VCCN01004615.1, from coordinate 1,360,778 downwards.
TTTTGATTTGTTAGAGAAGATCTTTAAGGAATGGCAAAAATCGATTGTGTTTATATTTAATTATTGACATCATCTCAATTGATAAATGATGTTATGGGTTTAATTAAATAAACCTGAGATGGTGAAATTCTGAAATTGTTTAAATGAGACATGACACAAATTCATTCATCTGTAATCAGACTTTATTTTAATAATTAGCTGTTAATTCTAAAGTCTAAAGATACAATTGAATAATGGCATACACGCGCACACACGCACATCTACATGCACACCTCCACACTATATTATGTCAATAAAGAAAAAGAATTGCTAAAAAGTGAATTTTTTTCATACAACATTCAAGCACGAACAGTTCAGAACTAAAAAAGGTTAAATGTTTTTTTTTACAATTTTATTCAAGAAACATCATTTGCTAATGTATTCTGGCTGCCATATGCAAAATGCTTTACTCATCAGACAATTAGAAAACAAAACAAATATAAATATTCTTTTAAAAAAACTATCAATGAGAAAATCACAGCACAATGTCAGGGCCTAGAGAGGGGGGGGTGCAGTTAGTGCATTGGGTGACAAGGCCTGGAGGGACCAAGAGGTGTAGAGCTATGTATCAAAACTTATAAGTCTACAATACGTCCGTTAATAAAATAGGATGGCTCTATCATTTATCGGCAAGCAAATATAGTATGGCGTGTTAAAATGGTTATAGCAGATGAAAATCATATAGCTGAAGGACACGGGTGTTTGCGCAGTGTGTTGGAGGGCGGGGCAAAAACGGCTTTACACCCCCTTATAAAATTCCTCTCAGACGCCCTGCACAATGAAACCCCAAAATGGAGATTTTCAGCACCCTGAAATGCTTCCAATATATTCATACCTACCCTCAAAAAACAAAGTCGATAATAATTATGAGAATAGGTAAAAATGATAAACAGGTGAAAATTTTCAAAAACAAATTTTGTGGGTAAAATTGGAAATTGATGTGTGTCTTATTTAGAGCCAAGTAATGTTCAGCAAATCAACCAATCATCTTTTTCCTATTTTTTCCACAGTTGGGATGACCACTCCCACTAAAAGGAAAGGAAAATTTCTCCTTCAATCAATGCACTATATATAGATATTTGCTTAATATTTGTGTGTCATTAAATATCTGAATTTTTATCCAACACACACACACACACACACACACACACACACACACACACACACACAGTGAGTAAAGCATGCCAGTCTGCATTTTATTTCTGGTTAATATCTTTATTTTTATTGAGGAATGAATGAGGACTTATAAAGTCAATGATTAACTGATATGGGCAAAGGATTTTTTGTACAAGTTTTTCCCCTTTCTGGTGAGTGTATGTTAACAAGCCTCATTAATGTAGAGCCATGTGGGAATCTCACAGCTATGATGAAAAAGTTCATTAAACCATGTATCATAGCCTCTGAAAGCAATGTTATAATGTGATGCAAAACGCTTTTCGCCACCCACCCCCCACACACACTGCACAAATACCCTCATCCTGTAGCCAGCCTGTTTTCATCTGCTATAACCCTTTTAGTACACCATAGTATATTCACTAGTCAACGTATTTTACTAATGGGCATATTGTATCAACTTAGACAAAACAAAACATATGTACCAAAACAAAATATATGTACCAAAACAAAATATATGTACCAAAACAAAATTTGCTTGATTAATTAAATGATTAAATTGAACACTGAAATCTTTTGATGATTTCTTATTATTGACCTACTTAAACTTCTTTAGATAAAAGGTGCGTATGGAGATAACACAGACAAAATAATATTAAACATTGCAAATTGTCCCATTTTTCCTTGTCAACCATTTATATGAAAGCACAGCACATTGTAATACTTTCTCTCATTAAAAACCATAAAATTAAGTCATAATATTTCCTTTACATGAATATATATATATATATATATATATTAGTGCCTCTAAGGAACTCTCGGACCTCCTTAGCCCCCTGGACCCTGGTGCAATGCACCGGTTGCACCCTCTTTTATAGACCCTGCTACTTATGCAAGCTTTCCTAATCTTTGGGGTGTCATAAAGGACAAATATCAAAAGCACTGACAAAATTTAATATGAGAAAAAACCGATAAGGAAATTCATCACCAGAAGCAATATTTTTTTTGACTTTCATTATAACTTGTATCAATAGCCTAACATATTTTCTGTGTAATATGTTCCCTATTAAATTCCCAAGCATTTAATAAAAATGTGATAATCATTAAATGAGTTAAAGGTTTGTACTTTTAGATTATATGTAAAAATCTATCAGGATGTTTTCTGAAATTTGTTAACTTCAACCTCAAAAGTTTTTTAATGGTGTATGTGATAGATATACGTGATAGAACACAAAACAAATCATTGAATTCTGCCTTCTGTTTTGAGGTGACACAGCAAAATTTGTACCAAAACAAAATTTGCTTGATTAATTAAATGATAAAATTGAACGCTGAAATCTTTTGATGATTTCTTATCATTGACCAAAATTACAACTGCAAATTCGATCGATTTTAAATCCCCAATTTATTAATCGGAGTGTGGTATCTATGTGATACATATATACGATGCATGAAATGAAGGTATTTGAAAATGAAACCACAGCCGCTGCACAAAGATCAAAACGAAAACAAAATAATACTATACCTGAAATGTTAGACATATTTTTTGGCTGTATATAACAAATGAAAAAAAATAATTACTTTGCCAGTAAAAATTGTATGTGTTTTAATATTTCTGTGTATCTTCTTAATTTGGGGCCTCTTTATAACATATGCCCCACAGGCCCCACAGGCCCCACACTAGCTTAATCTGGCCCTACTTAAACTTCTTTAGATAAAAGGTGAGTATGGAGATAACACAGACAAAATAATATTAAACATTGCAAATTGTCCCATTTTTCCTTGTCAACCATTTATATGAAAGCACAGCACATTGTAATACTTTCTCTCATTAAAAACCATAAAATTAAGTCATAATATTTCCTTTACATGAATATGAATATATATATATATATGTATATATATATATATATATTAGTGCCTTTAATATAAATAATAATCAGCTTTTGCCAGATATGTATTGCAGATATGCAATGGTTAACAATTTTAGAGCTTTAATATTCTTTTTGCAATTCTACTAATTAAAACAAAAACAAGAATCGGAAATTACTTTGAAAATTTGAAAAAAATATATGACTAGAAATCTAAAAGCACAGATCTATTATGTATAATAGAAATGCCTCAGTCAGTTTAATACATTTTCATGTTTTATAATCTCATCATAGATTTTCAGACTGAGTTTGGCATAGTTACGAGTGCTCTAGGAGAATTCATTTTATATCCAACACAACTAAAAATAAATAAAAGTGGTCTTGATCACCAAATTAAGTTTATGAGTGTGTTATCCCATTTATTTCATTGATCAGTTTGAATTGTGTGAACTTACAGCTTCTGTCCTGAATGACCCCACCATATATAATTATTTGAATTTATCAGCTTGCTGTAACCACAAAGATTATAATATCAAAGGAAAATCATTTTTGAGACCTTACAGATTCTATACAAAACATTTTTATTAAGTGACATAAAAGGGTGAGAGATTAAACTGGTCATTTAAATTTTAAACCATTAGAGATAAAATAGATTCATTTTTATGATCAGTTTATAATTTAAATGGTCCGAATGTACAATTGAATTTTGTGATTTTTGGTTATTTTTACACACAGTAAAACTTTTGATACTGCGGAAGTTGGAAAAAATTATGCATGTCCTCGATACAAGGCAAAAAAATTTACTAAATGAAGAAATGCTATGCATGTATGTGCACACTATATATATATATATACACAGGTATAAAAAATATATCCCCCACTGCACGTGTGTGTGTGCATGTCTGTGTGTGTGTGTGTGTTTAAAATATAAGTATCATGTAAGTGCAAATTGATATAGGCACAAGGTACAAATGCTTTGTCCTCGCAAAGTCAGCAAAAAGAATAAAGAAAAATATTTTAAAAGAAAAATCCGACACAACATCAATGCTTTAAAGGCAAATTTCATGCCCCAGTGTACAGTTTCTTTTTTTTAATCATACAACCTTTGTGGTGAATTAAAGTCGTTTTTTCTTTGTCCACCAAATGTGAATACATTATTTTTCTTTGATTTTCCTTTTCAGATCTTTGAACTCTGGTCTGCCACCCTCCAAAATAAAATATAAGCATTTTATGCTAAAAAATAGATTTGTGGCAGGTGACATGGCTCAATTGGTACAGAAATCCTTAAGCAGGTTCATAAAATGGTTAGCTTTAATTTTTCCTTTTCCTCTTAGATGTGTTTTTCCTTTTCCTCTTAGATGTGTTGAAATAAAAGGGCTTATAATGGGATCATCTTCACCTTTATTATTATTATAGGCATTTTTATGATAGACTGAACAGGATTTCTCGAGTGCATCTTCTCATTTATCTGTTGATATGGACCTTAGTTTTATTGACATAATAGACCTGATTGTTGAATGCATTTCCCTCCTTGTGTAAAAAGTTTGTGTAGGCCATTGATTCTTTGTAATTCCTCTGCTATATACAATTGTTGAGAATGTTATAAAAGGGTTTTTATAGGTAACTTTTTCCAAATATATTAGAATCCAATTTTATTGGGTGCCTTTTTTTATTTTATCTGTTCATTCTTACTTTATTGAGAATTTAATAAGAGTTTAATTCATGTTAACAGTTAACTGTTTGGTTGTCTTTTTAAATTTGTTATTTTTAAATGATAAACTATGAAAATCAAAATTATTTTCAATTTCAGTATTCAGGACGTTATAAATGTTAAAATTCCAAAACTTCAAAATTTTCTTTAAAAAGCCCTTAAAATTAACGTTTTTATAAACGTAGTTCCATCTTGCGTATATCTTCTGATGCACATCTGTTTAGGCCATTTTCAACATCTTATTTTTAAATGGATATTTATGCTGATCTTTGTATGGATAAATCATAATGTACAATGATGTGAAAAAAACCAGGTGAAGCAACTTACAATAAATACTAGTATGAGTTGAATGTTATGGAAATTAAAATGATAGATCAACAATTAACACAAGATAATTATATTTACTTTTTAATTGAATGCACATGAAATTGAAAAATACAGAAAGGTTTACACACACACACACACACAGAGACATACACACACACACGCACACACACACACACACACACATACACACACATGCAATGGGGAAATATCTTTAAACCTGTGTATATATATATAGCGTGCACATACATGCATAGCATTACTTCATTTAGTGAATTTTTTACCCTGTATCAAGGACTTCTGCAGTATCAAAAGTTTGTAAAAATAACCAAAAATCACAAAATTCAATTGAACATTTAAATTATAAACTGATCATAAAATTAATCTATTTTATCTCTTGTTTAGGTAACAAAAATTTAAATGACCAATTTAATCTATCATCCTTTTATGTCACTTAATAAAAATGTTTTGGATAAAATAGTAAGCCATTGTTAATATTCTCAGTTTCACCTTAAAGTGTTATTCATAAACATAAAATGTATATAAAAATATATTTTAGTATAAATGTATTTATTGTAAAATGGAAAAAAATATCACCACAAATTGAATTTCTAGTCGGTGAGAAAAAGAAAATAAAGCTTAACCTTTTTTTCCTTTTTAGGCACTCTAAAATTATTGACAATAGTTTTTGGCCAGACCAAAAAATCCCTTTTTTCCTTCCAGATTTACGAAACTCTTTGGAAATATAGTTCAAAACCTACCCCAGTGAAATATCTTTTGCATTGAACCATTTTCTTGGGGAAAGATGCAATTTTTAGGGAGAAAAATTGCTTCAAGCTCTTATGGCAATTTTTCATTACTATAAGATGTGTAAGAACTTTATTCTTAGTTTAGTTGGATAAGCAGGTAAAACGTAGTAAATGTTTGAGGTGATCATGCCTCCTCCTCCTCCTCCTCCCCCTCCTCCATCTCCTCCCCTTTTCTACCTTTACGATTGCACTGGAATGCATCAGCATAGAATGAATGAATGCAATGCAATGGAATGAATGAATGAAGCTAAACTAACTTATATATAAATCTAAGTAAGTGAATCAGATCAACTTTTAATCCAACTTTCCCCCCTACCTGTCATTTTGCAAATAGATTAATGGAATAAATCTGTATTGGATTAGGACAATGTTTTTTTTCTCTAGGTAAAAGGTTTTTGCTTAACATTCATGAATATATTTTTTAGCACAAAACAATAAATCCTTAGTTTGTAGATTACTGCAAAAGCTTTTTAAGTAATTAAACAGTTAATTGTTTTTTTATGGGCTTAAAAAAGATTATCCACTTTTGATTTATCACTTGATTAGCTGAGTAGTTTGGTTGATTAGATGTTTGAAAGCAGATACAAATTGAGCAGATTTGGCCTGAAATAATAAATATCAACAGATTTTTTACAATCAATAAAAATAAATATATATATGTATATATGTATATATATAGGGTAGAAGTTATTTGACAATGTGGAAATGAAGCA
>VCCN01004615.1:1328826-1339448 GCA_006491835.1 Architeuthis dux | reverse complement strand
TCTCATGCCGACATATCTTTGTATGCAGATATATATTACATTATTGTTCATAAAAGTATTTTCAATTACACCTTGAGTATTTCTGAATAAACAGAACAGTGAAAAAATAATTGTTATTTTCAGAATAATTGTTTATGATATCATCAGTTGGATTTATGAAACAAATACATCAAAACTGTCATCCACTCTAATGATTATATACAGAGAGGAGACATGGTAAGGGGGGGTGGGGGTTCTGAAAGAATAATCATAGGTATATTTCTTATCTCTCTCCCCTCCGACTTTACTGCTTAGATTCAGTTATTTTCTATACTAACAAACCAAATATTTCTAGTGGAAGGGAAAAAAATAATGATTAAACACTGATTCTTGCAATTTTTTATATAAAATCTGTTGCAGAAGTTTCTGTCTTCAATTTATATGTTGTACATTCAAAATCAGAAAAAAAAACCCAGATTGTCAGGAATTGCTGATAGACTAGAGCTATTATATGTATAATAATCTTATTATGTCTAGAAAGATTTTTTTTTTTGTTATTTGAAAATTTCCTGTTAAAATAGGTTTTTACTGGGGGTTCAATTTGCAATGTAAGTTTATGCTAAGTTGATCCCTAGTTTGAGCCCACTTGTTTTTCCGGAAATTCAGACTTTTTTTAGTGATCTCAGCGCTACATAAGGCGAGAGGAGTAACTTATTCATTGATCACCCCTTTTACCAATTTTTTTAATTGATCACCCCCAACATGGCATGCTGCCAAAAGACGTTGGCCACATGACGGTTTCTATTGAATGACTATATATTTATTGTTTATTCTTGTTCATATAACAACATAGGCACACACACACACACATATTGATAGGTATACATATTTAATCAGGCATCAATCATCATTTCCCCTTGTAAATACTTCAAAGGTTGACTGTGATATATTGGTCATAGAGAGGCAGATGTAATAAAATAAGCAAATACATTTACACCCTCACACGTAAATGCACTCATCAACCCCCTCTTTAAATCATAGTTAAATTTATTCTTAGATTCTCCTATCTGGAACAAAACTATCAGATGCCACAGTCTCAGACACATAAACATATTTAAGTTAAATCTTAAAAAAGATCTCAGACACCAAATGTTTGAATATGAATTTTCAAACTAAATAACAATAACTAGCATTCCACGGGAAATTATGAATCACCGTCGCCCATATATGCTGTGTTAGGAGTGATCAATTAAAAGATTGGGCTGTGATCACTAAAAAAGGTCTGAATTTTCAAAAAAAACAAGTGGGCACAAGCTACTGACCAATTTAGCATAAGCTTACATTGAAAATTGACCCCCCCTAAAACCCTATTTTGGAGGGGAATTTTCAAAAACAAAAACAGCATTTTCCCTACTCATTGAGGGGAATGTGTGTACAAAATTTCAAGTTTCTACTATGAACGGTTAGGGCTGGACAAACTCCAGATGGATAGATAGATAAAATTGAATCCCCCCTCTAAAACCCTACTTTGAGGGGCAATTTTATAAAACAAAAAAAACATTTTCCCTACTCATTGAGGGGAGTGTGTGTACAAAATTTCAAGTTTTACTATGAGTGGTTAGGGCTGGGCGAAGTCCGGATACATAGATAGATAGATAGATAGATAGATAGATAGATAGATACATATAAATATGCGAATACATGAATAACCTAAACCTTTGGTAGCAATGATTAAAAATCAGAACAGAAACACAAAACCACGGTGTAGGACTCAGTAGGTTGACCTAACTAACCTAATATTGTCCTCCTGCTTGAGATACACATAATAATAATGATGATAAGTGAAAAGCTGGAAAAATATCTAGATCTCACAAGAGAATAGAAAAATTGTTGAATCTGAAGGTGCCGTGCCCATCATTACTGGAATGCTTGGAACAGTCCTGCCTTGAAGAGACGTTGGAAAAACTGGAAATCCGAGGAAGGATTGAAATCATCCGGATGACAACATTACTAAAATCAGCAAAAGTACTGAGGAGAGTTCTGGAGTATAGAGGAGACTTGCTTTCACTTAACCTCCAGTGAAAGCCACCAGTTACTAGTGGTGTGAAGACTCAATGAGTACAACAACAACAACAATAATAATAACAGGTCTGGTTAGTCACTCAATAGAAACCGTCATGTGACCAACGTCTTTTGGCTGCATGCCGCATTGAGGGTGATCAATTAAAAATTGGGAAAAGGTGTGATCAATGGATAAGTTACTTCTCTCGCCTTTTGTTGGTTAGTGATCACTTAAAAAGTCTGAATTTTCAAAAAACAAACATGAATGCTGCTGGACATAAACTAAGTGATCAATTTGGCATAAAATTACATTGCAAATTGAACCCCCAATAAAAACTTATTTAGGGGGGAATTTTCAAAAAACAAAAACATTTTTTCTAGACATAATAAGGAGTAAATGTTGGAATTTTCAGACCTCTAGCTCCATTGGTGCAGCCTGTACGCACGATACATACATAGCCAGCCGGACCAACTTGAAAACTGAAGAAACCTATTTTGACAGTTCTGGTGGCAGTTTTGGTTGACGGTTTCTAATAATAATGGAAAAATACCAGGACCTTGCCCGAGAACTGAGGGTGCTGTGGAATTCTAAAGGTTAGGGTTGTGCCTATAATAGTTGATGCACTTGGAACCACACTGGCTGAATTGGAGATTCAAAGAAGGATTGAGACTGTCCAGACCACAGCATTGCTGGAGTCTGCAAGGATACTGAAAAAAGGGCCAGAGATTTGAGGAGACTTGCTGCCACTCAATGTCCTGTGATAACCACCAGACATCTGGTAGGAACATGGAATAATGATGATGATGATGATGATGATGATGATGATGATGATGATGATGATGATGATGATGATGATGATGATGATGATGATGATGTCAACTCTTAAAAATAAAACTTTTAATAGAACTTAATTTAAAGTTAGACTGATGGTTGTTGTATGACAATCACCATTTATGTGTGAATGCCAAACAACAATCAACCACAGCTGACAAAACTAAAAGATTCGATAGATGAGAGATTAGTTTGGCATTGTTGAGGAAAGCTAACAATTCCTTTATATACAGTATCTGCAATAAATAAGTACACACCTACCACTATGCTAGCGAAAGTTCATTTTCTTCTAAACCAAATATAGCAGGATTTTATTATTTCTAGTGGATCAAACATTATGTATGACCAAACTATACACCATTGAAATTCTGTTGCCAAAAGTATGAATATGTTGCCATCCAAAGATGAGTACAACACTATGAAAAAATATTTTTGGCAACAGAGTTTCAATGCTGGAGGGTTTGTTCATAGATAATACCTGATAATATCCGTTTTGATTGTGTAATGTTTCACTAGAAATAATAAAATCCTGCTATGGTTTTTTTCCCTAGAAATAATAAAATCCTGCTATGGTTTAGAAGACAATTAACTTTCTATTAAAAAGTGGTAGGGATGTACTTATTTATGGGCGATACTGTACATAAATATATGCTCATATGATGAACTATTGGAAAAACAAATGAAATGAGGGTTAACTTTATACTAAAAGAGAAAAGTCGAAATCCTGTAATTCTGCTTTATCTCATTATACCATAAAAGAAGTTATGCCTCTTTGACCTAATCCTTAATTTTCAAAGCATAAACTTGCATAGTGAATGGTCCAAATTATTTTCCTGCCTAGAGCTGGATTAAGGAACTAACCTTTTTTTTTAGATAAAATATATTTTTTAAATTTAAATGTAGATATAAAAATTAGATAGCAGAAAGCACCCCAAGGTGGTTTCTACTATTTAACTGAGGACGTGACTCTTAGTTTAAATATCATGCAATTGATTTCAAAGAATCAAGAAAAAGGATGTCTTTTTTTGAATCTATAAAAACAAAAAGCCCAAAATGGTTTATAACAGATGTAACCCCAATAGCTAAGAGCTTATGAAACAATACACACCTGCATAGAAACACATTCAGAAATGTTCACTGACAGATACATTTGTATTATAGGACAAACAGCCTAAGTCATGTATGCACATGAGTAAATTCATGTACACATATTTATTTACAAACACATTATATGTTTGTATATGTGTATGTATGCACCCCCAGTAGCTAGAGATAGCTGGAGATTTAGGAGCCCAGGGGGCTTGGCTCCTTGAAGGGCCCCCTCCAACATTTAGTGAGATTTGATGAAAAAGGAAAATTTGCCATAAAAGACATGCTAATTGGAGAAAAACAACCCAAAAGGCTGAACTGTACAAATATCTCCTTGTTGTTATTGTATAATGTCAATAGAAATGCAGTAGGTGAACTATAAATAATAAACCTTTATTGGAGACCGGGGGGGGGGGGGGGATTTTAAATAGTTCTCCTTCCTCCCCCTTTGGGTTGCCTCTGTGCACCCCCCACACAAATATTTACACTTCCATGTTTACACATTAATCCCAACATATATGAACACACGTGCCCAAAAGTACACATATATACACATAAAAAAAAGAATATTTTAAACAATTGCAAGGACAATACATCCATATTTGTGCCAATAAAAACTAACACAGTTAAAATCCAAATGTTAATATACTTGCATTCTCTAAAATCTAAGAATAGCCAACAGAATAACATTTAAGTTGGACATTTTGATGATAATCTGGACGTGATCCATTTGTTGAGCAAATCATGTTGTTGCCAAAGCAAATTGCAGAGAAAGAAAAGAAGTTACAAATGATGAAGATGACAATGCTTTCGGCTCAGCCTATCTTCATAAGCATTTCATGATTGAGAAAGGAAAATTATATGTGTGTGTGAGACAGAGGGGATATCACACATATGTATATATAACCATTGCCAAAACCTGAAATTCCTCTTTTGTTTCCTTCAGGAATTAAACTGTTGCCAAGAAACCTGCAAACATTTAAATTACCAAATAGAAAAATAATCAAAGCTAAATTAATCAATTTTCAACTCCCGAAAAAGAGTTTTGTCAAATGATCTCTTCTATTAAATCTGTATTTCCCTTTGTATAGTATTTTGAAATGATAGAATCAGTTTTGATGAAGTTCAGGCAAAAGAGAAATCTCGTACTTAAAAGCCCAAAATTAGTAGAACATTTCATGGCTTTCGATGTATGTTTTTCACAATTTCTAGGCAGATGACACATGTGCTATATTTTTTGCTAGCCATTTGCTAAATGTGATTATGTATATATATATCTTAACTAACAACAAAATCTTTACTTATTTCTTTTAACTGAAAAATCTCTAATTACACTTTGATCTTTGTGAGAGAAAGAAAACAAAAATAGGTCTGGTTAGTCACTCAATAGAAACCGTCATGAGACCAATGTCTTTGCAGCATGCCGTATTGAGGGTGATCAATTAAAAAATTGAAAAAGGGGGTGATCAATAAATAAGTTACTTCTCTTGCCTTTTGTTGGGCAGTGATCACTTAAAAAGTCTGAATTTTCAAAAAAAACAAGCCTGAATGTTCCCGGACACAGAATAAGGGAACAATTTAGCATAAACTTACATTACAAATTGACCCCCATGCACACACATACACACACTAAAAACCTATTTAGGGGGTGAATTTAAAAAACCCAAAACTATTTTTCTAGACAAAATAAGGAACAAATGTTAAAACTTTCAGCCCTTTAGCTCCATTGGTGCGAGCTGTATGCATGATACATACATACATACATAGCCAGTTGAAAACTGAAGACAGTTTTGGTTGTCAGTTTCTAATAGGCAGGCAAATCGTTATTCTACTCTCTAACAATTTCTGCTGAGAGAGAAACTAACAAATCACAGAATAACAGAACAATCTGCAAATCAAAGCTGCCCAATGCATCAAACAAACCATTTAGCTACTTATTATGAAATCTTATTGTGAAATCTTATTGTGAAATCTTATTGTGAAATCCTAGTAAAAGAATAAAGAAATACTTTGAAGATATGAATAACTGAATTTATTCATTCAAAAAAATGTCCATGAGAAAATGTAAATAAGGCTATCATTTGTTCATTGGTTATAAATACAACAGTGGATCAATAAATCCATAGCCTGACACAGTTATTAGTTGAATGTATAATATTCAATCTATAAAGAAGCGTTGGGTAAAGTGTATTGACAAGGAAGGATTGTTGTGTGAAATAAATGCTTTTTTCCATCATTAGGCTATGAACTTATTGATGAACCTACGTATAATATTCAGATGAATTAATAATTGTGACAATTTTTCTTATCTGAGATGATTTAGTCATGTAATTGTAGATGTATTGTTTGTTAATCCCCTCTACCCACAACACTGGTTTATTGCTGGGTTTAGGCTATTCATGTGTTCTCACATTTTTATGTATCTATGTATCTATCTATGTATCCGGACTTTGCCCAGCCCTAACCGTTCATAGTAGAAACTTGAAATTTTGCACACACACTCCCCTCAATGAGTAGGTTTTTAGAGGGGGGGCATGTAAGTTTATGCTAAGTTGGTCACTAGTTTGTGTACACTTATTTTTTTGAAAATTCAGATTTGTTTTAGTGATCACAGCCCAACAAAAGGTGAGAGAAGTAACTTATTCATTGATCACCCCTTTTTCCAACTTTTTAATTGATCACCCCCAACACAGCATATATGGGTGGCAGTGATTCATAAATTCCCTTGGAATGCTAGTATTTTTTTTCCATAAATTTAAAGGCGGTTATTTCCTTTAAAATTATTTCCTTCAAATATCCAGTTGTGTAACATGTCTACTAGGAAGCAGTTAAAGGAGCATTTTTACTGACTCTGTGCACCCCCCACCCATCACCCCCTTCACTGTCTTTAGGGACATTACAGATTTGATTTACCATTGCCTATTACCAGATGATTATAGTTTAAATGGGTTTGGAAAGAAGATTCCAAGCAAATTAGCATATTCTATCTATCACAGTAGCACAAACATCTCAAAATTATGTCCATCGTCTTGATAGTGTATCACTGAGCTTTGTTAGAATGTGCAAATAGCTACTGCTATCAAGTAGATTATTAGAGATTTTCCAAGTTCTAATTAAATTACCTAGGAGAAGAACCATTGACTCTGGCTTTAAAGTCCTTGCATAGAAATGAATTTGGATTCACGGAACAGAAAACAAGGCTAAAGAATATACTTGAATATACTTGAAATAAGGATTTTTTGACAGCAGTTAATTGCATCATTAAGCCAGCTTCAGTGTATTTAGACTGGGTTTAAACTAATAAGAAAAATGGTAGTTAAATTTGGTATGTCTGATATCAGAATAAAGATTATTTAAAAAAATATTGATATTTTCGGATATGACTGTCTTTTCACTTAAGCTGTTCCATGTGTTTGCCACTCTTGCTGAGAGGACATTTTTTTAATACCAGTGGAGATCTGTAGTTTATGGCTGTGTCTTCTGGTTTTACTGCAAATAGATGAAGTCAGCATTTTCTTCTCAGGGCATTAGAAAGAAAGAAAAAAGAAAAGATAAATAGTGTGGGCTTTTATTTAGTAAATGTTTAGTATTGGTGGACTTGGCAACACATAGATTACCAATGCAAAATTAAGATGGTTATTGCACATCTCTGAGGGAAGGTAATTCATGTAACTGAGCATTCATTATAAAAGTTTTGCTAACAGCCCAATGCTCTACCATCAAGCTATACTTTCTAATGTTTATTTTGTCATAATTTCCATCTTGAAAAACCCAAGTGAATAGAATGGAATTCTAATAGAGCAGTGGTTCTCAAACTTTGCGCTGCTGCACAATAGTGTGCAGCGACTATCCCCATGTGTGACACACACAAATTTTCAAAATACGCAAACATATATTTTGAGCCTTGAAGTGTCCAGTACATGTCTATCCTGTTTCCACTACAGAGGTGCCGGTCTAATAGTTTTATCACTAGATTTTGTGAGAACTGTTTTAGCGACAGATGAAAGGAAAAAGGGGTGATTAGTATTATAGCAGTATGCTGTTATAAAAGTTTTGTTCATTGACTACTGAAATGTTTTTGTCTAATTCATTTTATTTTTGCAGTTGGTGTGCTAAGTAAGTCAAATATATTTCTTAGTGTGCCATCATACAATAAAGTTTGAGAACCACTTTAATAGAGTGAAGTCATAGATTTTATAAAAAATCAACAAAGATTCAACCATAAAAAAATCATATTTTTTTGGAAATCTATTTAGATTTTCTGAGAGAAAAAATGAACTGTCATGTTTTCTATCTTATTAAGTCTTCAATGATGTCAAATATTGACATTAGATTTAATTACTTATTGATATTCCACTATTCGAATATCTCTTTTTGAAACCGATCCTGTAAAGTTTGGTCTTTTATACGACCACAGTCGCTTTCACTCAATTACATACCTTTGATATATCATAAATCCAACCTCTCTGTTTCCTGTTAACAATAAACATTATTGTTAACAGGATTATAGAAAACAAATTAATTTTCATTTTAAATAACATATTTAAAATGAAAATTAATTTGTTTTCTATAATTAAAATCAAGTGATCATAAATAAATGATGGGGTGTTGATTAAGTATACAAGATTTTACAAGTATCTGAATGGAGTTTTCTCAAGCACTTATTTGTAGATGTTATGTCAAATGTTGATTAAACCTTATAGTTTGTAGCAATCTCACTACAGCCGTTGATCTGTGACTGAACTGCTATCATTATCAGCCTTTTAACATCCGTCGTTGGACATAGACCTTCCCCAAGATCTGCCAAACCTCTCGATCATGGGCGTGTGGTGCTAATATCACCTGAACTTGTCTAAATTGGCACACCATCTTATTTTTTGCTGGCCAGAATTTTGCATATGATCTGTGGGCATCCATGTTGTAAGTCATGATGTCCAGGTGGTTGTCTGACATTCTTGCAACATGGCCTGCCCATTGCCATTATATACTGTGCTGTCTTGTGGTCTCCTCACATGATGTTGAGCATGATCCTCTCTTGTGAACGTTTCATGGTTCTTAGTTTGAGAGTCAATCTGTTGGTTAGGTTCCATGTTTCAGCTCCATAGGTGACTATCGGGAGGACGCATTGGTTGTAGACCCTTCTTTTCAGGACTAATGGGATCTTTTTGTTCTTGAATGTTGAGCTTGCTCTGCCGAAAGCTTGCCAACCTAGGGTGATTCTTTGTTTGATTTCTTCTTCTTTTGAGGATTTCATTTCCTGTAAGAACAGACTTCAGATTTAGTTTGTCCATGGCACTAGCAACTCCAGAAGTAGTGTTGTATTTATTTGACTGATGGCCTCAAGTTTTTCCTGGTTTGAGAATATGATTTCATTTCTTCAAAATGTGAAGAACCCAGCATTTTTAATGGGACTAATGTAAATCCATAATTCGAATGATGTGTGTGTGTGTGTGTGTGCATGTGTATAACACACACATACATAAAACACACAGAACACTCACACATGCACACAAACAGATGCACACACATATCCTCACAGGTTTTAAAAGTATTTATATTATTGCCAGATGCATTTTCTGCCATCCTTGAAAGCTTAGAATAGCCTTAAAACTATAAGAAGGTTTTCTTGTGTTTCAGGGATGAACCTGTCTCTTAGTTGCTGTTTTCTGAAATCCTGATGACTATGCTTACCCAAAATCTGGCAGCTTGTAAAAAAAGCTTCCTTGTGATATTGATTGTGGAAACATAAAAAAGCAGTTATGATAAAGAAATAGATTATTGTCAGGAATCATTTCTCAATAACCTATTTTTATGTTTATTCATCTGTTCTTTTTTTATGAATACTGGTATAATTCTAGAAGAGTGTTCATAGAGTTGTAAGGTTTGCAATTCATACTTGGCACTAGAACTGAGTTGATTCTTTTTTGATGTCTTCCTCATTAGTCCATTTGTCTCCCCCATAAGATCAGTTATTCTGCTAAAAATGACTGTGATAAACATAATAGTATATGTAAATGATTGATGTGCAGATATAATGAAGAAAGATGAAACCTGGTAAGAACAGTGATGCTGATAATCTGGCATTGTCTTCTGGAATTTGGTCAGAATATTGATCTGTGTTTGAAATGCATGTGCAAAACGGCCAATGCTGTATTATCTGAAATAGCCTTCAGACTAGAATAATCTCTTCTATATGGTAGCCCACTGATATTTGATGACAGCCACTGTTCTTTAAAAAAGAGGTAGGTAGCTTATGGAAAATAAGCATTTATTGTGGGTGTATTTAGGATTCCCAGGCATGCTGCACTCGGTTAACAAAGGAGTGGTTGATAGCAAGATTCGGTTTTATTTACAGCAACTGATAATCTTAAAAGGTCAGCCATTTTGCACTGATCTGTCATTTAACTCTTGTCATGAAGCCAGACCCTGGAATAAACGTAGGAGACTTTGGGAGTTGTATTAGTGATTTACTAGAAAGAAGACTGAGTTACACGAATCAGATACTAGGCTAAGACTAACAAAAACAAAGTCACGAGCATCAAATTTTGTCTATTATTTTCAAAATGATTAAATTACTTAAATTAATTAAATACTTAAAAACCACCCAATCAACAACAATTGATTTTGAAATGACCTAAACATGTTTAGGTCATTTCAAAAT
>VCCN01004615.1:1287751-1305854 GCA_006491835.1 Architeuthis dux | reverse complement strand
CATAGTAGTAATAAGAGTATTATAAAAATACATATCATATGTAGGAAGACATATATGTTGTTGATAATATTTAATCAAAGATACCTGCTAATATTAAAATTAAAATTAACAGTTGGAACTAATATCCAATAGTGAAAAAAGATTTTTTCAACGACGACTAGTGACACAGTGTTTCATATGTAATTACTACACTGAAGAATGTAATTACACATGAAACACTGTCACTAGTCATTGAAAAATATTTTTTCACTATTGGATATTGCATAAATCTTACATATATAATTTAAAAAGACAAATTATGTCTATCACAAAATTACCTTCAAAACAAACGTTTACATTTTGGTGTATATGCAGTACCAAATTCAGTAAATTAAAAACTCTCAAATTTTTAGTAATCAAAATTGGTGTTGAATTTCCCAAACTCAGCAAAGTCTGGAGGAGCATCGTGCCAACTTTTGGAATGTTGCCACCAAAACACATTGGCAGGTCTGAACTAAGCCAACAATGCTGCTGAGTATCAGGAGCTTTACATAGTATCAGAAATTGTTCAGTCACTCAATACCTACCAGGTTTTGGACTTTACCCAGTTTGGGAAATTCAACCTGTATGTATCTATCAAACAGTTGCAATAAGATTTAAACAATTATGTCTGTACTTCTGCTTTGTATTAGGAGGAATTGAACAGATGCAACATTTTGAGCTTATCCAGCTAATATTGAGCTAAAGGTAAACTAAATAATATCAATAAAAGTTAATGATAAACAAATGATATATTTGTACCTGAGCAATAACCCTGCTTAATTGCTTTTATTATGATTATTGCAATGAATGGCAATAATATCAGTCATAACTCAATGAAGTGGTTGTTGAAATTGTAATAATATAAAAAAGTCTTGTTATAAGAAATAAGTATCTATCTTTCAAGTTCAAACTATAAGCTTACAGGTGTGGTAAAAGGCCAAGTTTAACAAAGGATTAAATTTCCAGGTTTTCTTTGTTGAACCATTCCTTTTGAATTAAGTAAAATTACCTGTTGTTGATATTCCTTTCTAAATGTACTGGTTGGAGGGGGGCACAAAGGGCATTTGCCACCTGGCTTTGAAAGTTGGAACCTTATAGTCAATGAAGGATAATGGTGTAGTAAAAATGTTTTATGTAACCCCAACCTAATGTATATATCGTTGCATTGGATCAAAAAAGCCTTATGTCCACTTTTTGGAAAAATAACATTTTTACATATTTACAAATGTTACATCAGTTTCTTACTTCAAAACAGCCTTATGTCCAAATGCACTCATGAAAAGGCTATCATATCTGGAGATATTGACTTTCTCTTAAGGTAAATCAAATACAGAAACTTGTGTCAAAAAGGCCTTAACTCCAAGTGCATTGATTCAAGAAAGCCTTATGTCCACAAAAGCATGTGGTATAAATATAAGCAGAGCTGTGGAAAGAGTGCAAAATTACCAAAAAACATTGTTACAGTCACCTTTTCTGTTTTTTCTGCCATCAAAATATAACTGTTCAAAATATTTAATTGCTCATATCTTAAAACCATAAAAATGGATGTAAGGCCTTTTTGATCCAATGCAACGATATGTAAAAAGATGGTATTATTATTTGCTGGTAACAGGGTTGTTGCTGAATATATCCTTTTGCTCCCTGCCCCGGAAATACACCCCCCACCTCCGAAAAGTGGCAGCGGATGCCGATGTGTACTGGTTGCATTAAAGTTTTCATTTCTGTGGATAAAGAAGAACTGAGTAAAAAAAAGGGGAAGAAAGAAAGTTGTTGTAATTCTATAAAGGTGAGTTAGCTGTTTCTACCTGAGCTTGATAGTCTGTTAAGCAGTGTTAGCTAACATTAAGCAACAGATCATCACCCTGACTGACTTGGATGACCTCTAAACTCCACCTCGGATGACCTCTAAACTCCACCTCAGATAAAACAACCTTAGCAAGATAACCAACCTTGTAGGTTTAGTAGCCTACCGAGAATAATGATCAGGCAGACATAAAACTTATTCATCCTTGACCAGCTGATAGCAAGTTATTTCATGCTCCTTTTGCAGAGACTTCTGAACTGGTTTCAATCTTTTTTTACTCATTTAGAAGTAAACACTGGAAAATCACAGTTTTGTGATACAATAGTTGGATACCAATTGCATGCTCCATGAATCAAATTCACTTTTTACAATTTAGAATGTTCTTCTGTCATGTTTAGGGTCAGTAGAGCAGTGAGTGATAAGTCTCAAGTTCAGCTCAAGACACCAGGTCACTGAAGCTTGACACTACATTCTCAATGTAAAAAGTAAAAAAACACTTTAAAAATATTTAATTTTAAGGGAACTTTAATAGAATGGCAAGGAAAATGGCTTCTTTATTCTGTGTTTCTTTTCAGAGACTAAAACTAATAATGGGGCACAAAGTTTTTAAAAATGACTTCCATCGTATGGTATAATATTTAAAATAATTTAGCAGATTTATTAGAATCAAATTGTTTTACTTTATACTTGTCACCCGCTTAAAATAAATGCATAACTGCAAGGATCAAAGGTTTTGTGACTTATTTGAGGATTAACAACAAAGTTTAAAATTCAAATTTTCCAAAACCTCAATGGGATACCACAGATCTTCAAGTCTTACAGTCCCATGCGCTACCACTGAGAAATACTCATCAGTGCAGAAAATTATGAATTCATTGACATGGAACATAACATAAGTTCTTGCACCATTTTTTTTTATCTGACATCACATACCCTTTCTAAAAACTCATGATAGAATAAATATTATTTAAGAAAATAAGCATAAAACACCAACAGACAAACATTTAAGAATGAAAACATGACTTTGCAAATTGCTCAAAGATGATGAAGTATCTGCTTTTATTCATCTTTCAACAACCTGGTGACTTGACCTAAAATGCTTTCCTCCAGACTTGATCACTGAAAAGATAGATAGAAGCAGTCAACTTTGTATCTTTTATCATGATTTTTACATATTTTCTATTTTAATGAATTTTTTTAAAAATTTGATTTTTCTTAATCTTTAAGAATTTTTGGAATGGTGTTGAAATTTTAAAAAATACATTTCCAAAACAAGTAAAAGAAATACCACTTTTTACCTTCATCCTAATTTTAGTTGTTTTTATACAACTTATTAAGATTGTTGAGAGTCAGTTGTAGGGAGTGAGTTTATAAGTGCTTCTGCTAATCCATGAAGTCTTTGTGGCTGATTGGTCAAAGCAGCTAGGCGTAAACTAGTCTCACTGAAGGGTTACTCTTTATTTCTGATTGCACTTTTATTTGTTATCATAGAAACAGTGGACTGAATCAATAAGTTGTATAAAAAACAACTAAAACTGGTGTGTTATAATACTTCATCCAATAATAATAAAAATTGATTTAAGTAAAAACATATCTGAAAATATTCACAGAAAGATTATTTATTTGTTGGATACATTTTAAAAACAAAACTTTGCAATGCATTGGTTTTGGTGGAATAGAAAAGAGATGGGACACCATCTGGTCATTTGTGGGATGATTAGGATAGGTGATCCAATGACAATACTTTCTAGAAATGTGCTTAGCACCAGGAAGCAAGCAAAGGGAGGCCCTGACTATCTTTCACTCATATGCGCTGCCTGCAGGGATTTCTAACTTGCCATAGCATCTTGAGAGAGTTGTCAAAGACAAAGCCAGGGTGTTGTTCTTAAATCATATCATGGATGGATATAATGACAAGTTGATTTTGAAAAGACCCCTTCTGTAATTTGACCCTGAAAGACTGTCAATGTTTAGTTAGAAGACAAACAAACAACAACAACAAAATGACACATCAAGCAACCAACAGACTTTGATTCTTGTCCTTTCAAGCTTAAAGATAATTTAATGCTATAAGAAGTCTTGTTGATGTCATAATAATGCTGGGATCATCAGTAGTGAAATCAGATCAAATCCCAGTTCAATGTTTTTCTACAGTGAAGTTTCCACGTGGGTTTAGTTTATCTAAGAGGCTTGATCTTAAGCTAAACAATGTTCATTTCATTTTCATTTGTATTTTGATCAAGTAATTTTATCATCAACACCATTGTACTGGGATGTCCTTGCCTTACGTAAAATCTCTATAACAGTTTTTGTTTAAGAAATCTTTAGACATAGTACAAAAATTTCAATTATATTTAGAATTTTCCAGAAGGAACAAAAATGACTTCTTTCAACATTTAATTTCTATGAAGTAAACTTATTTCAATCATTAATTTTATCAAGAAAAAAAAGAAAAAGAATCTGCTCTTGTGTTTTTAGTGGATGATATATAATTTATTGGTACATTTTGACAAAATTTGTTGATTACTAAAATAATGTTCATTTAAAAGTTTATTCTCCTTTTGACTTTCAGAACCTTTTGATGCCACTTAATTCAAAATGAAAAATTTAATTTATATTTGGTGGGTTTATTGAATAATTTTCTTGTTTCATAGTAAGTGGACAAATAATTGTTTTGAGTACTATTACATTCATATATTTTTTAATTTCTGTTTTTAAAATAAATTTAAAAAATAATTACTTATTCATTACTGGATGGTTAAATTATTCATTATAAAAATGTTATCAAATGTTTTAAATGTTGTAAATTGTAAAAATTAATTATTCTAATTGTAATTCTATACCATTTTTCAATCTATTCACTTTTGTACTGTGGGTTTTGTGCCAATGACTAAACTCTGGTCATTTTATATATTTACAACCTAACAAAAGAAACAAGCTATACACAAATACAAACATTTCTAAAATATTCACATCTTAAATTCCAACCCCTATTACATCTGTTAGATGTATTCTCAGTTGGTACTCTTTATGATAACTTTATATATTTATAATACAATTACTGATATACTGGAATCATCAGTATTATATTTTTGATCAATTTATCTCCTAACAATCATAGGTTTTTGAAGAGTCAGTTTCTCTGAGCCAAAACAGTTTGAAAATGTTCAGGATAGATACAGAGCAACAACATGCTTCTTTCTTGAAAAAAAGGGTAGAAATTCATAAAATATTTTAAATTTTGTTCTAGCAATTAGTAGCAAGATGTTCTAATCAGAAGCCCATTTATGCTGGTTCCACAATGAAATCCTTCAAGCCCTATGAAAGGCATCTTCACGTTCTTCCAGTTCCACATTGTTTTTTCTATTCCCAGATTAGATGGTATGAAGTGTGTTATATACTATTAATGGAAATATAGATTGATAGTAAATATATCGGCATGTAAAGATAATTATAAATAGACAATTAGAAAACTGTAGCTAATTGCATGCATAGATATATATGCATTCAGAAATATAGACATGCAGAATATTTAGTTGCGGATATACTTTTCTCAGTAAAAATATAAAGAAATAGTAGATGTGTAAAACAGTAGATAACCTTTTACTGAAATAGACAGAAAATAAGTGAGCATAAATAGAAAATAACAATCTTTTTATATTCTGGTCTACCATACTTAACCCCAGTTTATCATAAGATAAAATAGCAAAAGATAATTGATAGTTGATATCACAAACGTAACTGATAATAAAGTGTATATTCTTTTGGCACGCAGCTATAGATAAGACATATATTTGTCTTTTGTCTCTCTTTCTCCTTCTCTGCCTCCTCTCTCTGTTTATATATATATATGTGTGTGTGTGTGTGTTTACAACATGTAAAACACATACGCACAATTCAAGTGTGTGTATATGTATGTATTTTAATCTATCTTGTAGCTATGGGCGTGTGTGTGCATCACATCAACATTATATATATATACATATATATCTATTTCTCTTTCTCTCTCTCTCTATATATATTTACATACACAGACCAACACATAGACAATATTATTTGATATAAGTAAAGATTAAATAAAGAAAAAAGAATGGAAATGTGATTCCCTTTTTCTGTCTATCACATCTCAGATGTCAAATCATTGTTGAGTGCCCAGCACAGACCTCAGGTGGAAGAACACCATTGCATTTGTACGCATTCACAATATAAAAATGAAACTATTCCTTCAGTTTTGATGTGTCAGTGTGGAAGCTAACTCTACTAAAAGAGAGAAATGGAAGCAGAAAGAGAAAGAGGAAGAGAGGAAGAGAGGGGGAAAGAGGAAGAGAGGGGGAAAGAGGAAGAGAGGAAGAGTGGGAGAGAGGGAGAGTAGACGATGGCATTCTATAGAACCCTTTGAACTATAATTCTAGATCACATCTCAATTATTATTCCCAACTGACAAAGCTCTGGCCAGTATATTTACCGGCAGCTTTCATAAATACCACCTTCCCATAAGATGACATTTTCACTGTGTCTAGTTCTTTTGCTTTTGGATTTTTTTGCTCTTCAAATATTCTGAAGCCCTCCAATGTGAAATCGAAAAGCTTATGGCTGGAATAGTTCTACTTTCTCTTAGAATTACATACATAAATATCTCCCTGAGTGCCATATTTGTAGATGCTTGAGGGTTGGGAGATAGGTAATTTAATCTAAAGTTATCACAGGGTTTTTATGGCCAACCTTAAGAGTAATGATTATTACTATTTTTTTTTTCAAAATCATGAGTTTCACACATTTTGGTGAGCGCCATTAATTTACATTATTTTGGCTAGCTTCTGTTCATCTACTTCAAAGGAACAAGATCCCATTTGTGGTTTGTCTCCTGGGCCAGGTTAAGCCCAACAACCTTTATTGAATCCACAGACCCGTTATGTGCATTTTCTAAATAATCA
This sequence comes from Architeuthis dux, assembly GCA_006491835.1. Classification (NCBI taxonomy): domain Eukaryota; kingdom Metazoa; phylum Mollusca; class Cephalopoda; order Oegopsida; family Architeuthidae; genus Architeuthis; species Architeuthis dux. Next base: position 1,299,095 of record VCCN01004615.1, on the reverse strand, counting down.
CAATTTTGATTGGCTGGCTTCAAATTTACCTATCAAATTTAACCAGGCCTAATAGGAGCAGACGGATGATAACCAATTGAAAAAAATGATATTGCATAATTGTTCTTTGTTTTTTGATGAGTTCTTTGATTAAAAAACAAAACAAAATGAAGGACAATTACATGGCTCAAATAAGCACATTATATAAATGTAATATATATGTTCTTAAAACAATTAAAAATGCATACATGCACACACATATATATTTACACACTTTTTATAATATACAAACATTTGCCTGTGATTATGAGTTGTGGTTTTTGGTTGTTTTTTTTACAAAAATATAACCCAGTACACAATCAGTGTGTATGAGTTTATATTTCCAAGAGTTCAATTATAGTTACCCATAAAATGTACTTGATTTCTAGGAGTTTCATTTAGTTTTCAAGTTCGTGCAGTTCTTCTGAACCATTGGTGGCTTAGCTGTTCACTGATCTTGAGAAGAAAAATATTGATTTATTTAGTGGTTTGTCCTTTCCTCCTAACACTTGCTATAGTTACAGCATGTGACAGTTGGAGTGGATTTTAACACACAAGATTTGATCCGTTGGGGAAGCATAAAGGAATAGAACATAATCCAGATATTGTCCAGGGATGGATTGGGTTGAGGAATGGAAGATGGATAACCGACATCAAATAGGGAAAATAAAACTGAAGGATTCATACAAAGTTGTATGAAGTAGAGCAAGATATAACTGCTACTAAATCATCATCTGATAAGATCACATTGTATAACATACATAATAACAGATCTGGTTAGTCACTCAATAGAAACCATGACTGTCTTGTGTTGGGGGTGATCAATTAAAAATTTGGAAAAAGAGGTGATTAATGAATAAGTTACTTTTCTTGCCTTTTGTTGGTCAGTGATCACTAAAAAAGGTCTGAATTTTCAGAAAAGAAACATGAATGCTGCTGGACACAAACTAAGGGATCAATTTAGAATGAACTTACATTGTAAATTGGACCTTCCACTAAAAAACCTATTTAGGCAGGGGGAATTTTAAAAAAACAAAAAGTGTTTTTTCTAGACATAATAAGGAGTAAATGTTGAAATTTTCAGCCCTCTAGCTCCAGTGGTGCAGCCTGTATGCATCATACATACATAGCCACCCAATCAGCCGGACCAACTCGAAAACTGAAGAAACCTATTTTGACAGTTTTGGTGACAGTTTTGGTTGACGGTTTCTAATAATTATTTATCTTCCCTAACGTGATTCAAGTTTAACAAATTAGTTAATAAATCATGAAAGAAAAAGTATAAGGAAGAGAAAGAGTTGAGTTTGTTATTTTAATAGAAGAGAGCAAAATATTGTTTTTCTTGTTGAACCACTTTTGGAGAAGTTCTTTCCCTTTATAGAGAGAACAAGTAGATGCATAGAAATCCTCTCTTTAAAATTATGAGCTACTTTTAGCCTTCATAGCAAAACCATAAAATTCCCAAATTATTCATTTCTGATAAAATCTCCCAGTAAGTCTACATAAAAGATTTCTTCAAAAACACATCCAAGTTTTAATTATTACAAATACTGAGCAAAACTGATGGGAAATAATTGAAATAATCCAGAAATTGTCAAGGGACAAATTTGCTTGGAGAAATAAATATTAAAATAAAAAATAAGAAAAGTTGAAACTAAATAAATCAGACGGATCAATAAATCATAAATTTGTAAAAATAAATTATGATAATAACAAAGAAGAAATGACAGTAACAAGGAGTTTAAAAATAAATAAAATCATTAATGATATTTGTTTTAAGACAGTGTTTATATAGAAACATTTTATAACCTTTTTCTGTATTGCTAAGTATTATCTTAGAACTTCAGGTTTTTTTTCTTTTCAACATTCCAACTCACTTACTTGAAAATAGAACATTTTATTTTAGTGTGAAAAAAAAGTATACAATTTGTATATACAAGCACACTTCATAACAATCATATTTACACAATATCTAGGGCTTTAAACCTTTTGCGGTGGTGTAATAAATATCATCATTATTCTTAAAATCATTTGCATCTGTTGATAGCACTACATATTCCGGTAATCTATTCCAAAGTCCCACCACTCTATTGCTAAAAAAGAATTTTCTGATATTCAATCTACTTCTATTTGCTTCTACCATATATGTGTGGCCACTCAGTCCCTTGTACCCCCTTCTAGTAAAAAAAATACATCAGGGTTTACTACTTCTAAACTGTGCATAATCTTAAACATTTCTATTAAGTCTCCCCAATCTCTCCTATTTTCTAACAATGTTAATCCTAACACTTTTAGCCTATCTTCATAACTCATACTTTTTAATTCCGGTACTAACTTAGATACTAGTCTCTGGACTTTTCCTAAAAGATTTTTATCTCTCTCCAAGTACGGTGACCAAGCCTGTGCACAGTACTCGAGGTGTGGATGGACTCTTATATAGTATAAGGAATGAGTCCTTATGAAAAGGTATGCTTAATCAGTCCTAGTACCCTGTTTGCCTTAGCCGCAGCACTGGCAATATACCTGGAGAATGATAGTTACTATGATACCAAGATCTTTTTCATCATTTACAATATCTAGTATATTTCCGTTCATACAGTAATTGTAACACGGATTTCTATTTCCTATTTATAACATCCAACTTCATTAAAGGTTAATAACCATTCTCTAGGTCATCCTGTACTCTTATGGCCCTGTTGGCTGGGGTCTAGAATATGCTGACTGCATCCCCTGCAGAGGGGTAAGCCCCCTTCCAAACAGGGGCCATCTGTTCTTTCACCAAAGTCGCAAGACTCTATTTAAAAAAACAAAAAAATAACCTTTCAATAAAAACCAGATTCAATATATATACCTTGAAAACAAATTGTCTACATTAATTTGCCTACAATAGTTTGTCTACATAAATTGTGTCCTTAAGAAGAAACTGAATGCGGCACTAAATGACCCACTAAGGGTCGATGTGCCATTAAACAAAACAATCAATCAATCAATCTTGTACTCTTACTTGGTCAACCGGTGACAAGACTGGGTGGTACAATTTGGTATTATCTGCAAAGATTTTACATTGTATAGATATTGTATAAAATGTAATATCATTTAAAATTTTATAGATTTTCCAGTTTAAAGTACATCAGTCTCAATTACATCTACATTATTAAAAATCCAAAGATTTTGTATCTTATATTTAACCATTTATATAATTCTCCCATTTCATTGAAAGCCATTGAGAACTTTTGGATATATCATGTGGACAGTCATTAGCATATACATAAATGTATGAAAAAAAAGAAACAGAAAGATATCTCTCAAGCAAAAGAATTCCTGGATCCGCCCCAATTGTGTGGACAGACAGATCTTTCATTAGAAAAAAGAATTACCAAGAAACTATATTATTCCAAGATTGGGAGATATATCCTACACTGAAAGAATAAAACAACTTAATCTAGAGACCCTTGAATACAGAAGAAAATGTGCTGACCTACTAGAGATCTATAGAATCCGGAACAACATACATAGAGTGGATACTGACGTTCATTGCTCAAAATGCCCTGATAAGAAAATGCTGACTTCATCTATGTGCAGTAAACTAGAAATTCTGACCTCCACTGGTGTTAGGAAAAGTTTCCTCTTGGCAAGAGTGGCAAAGGCATGGAACAGCCTAAGTGAAAAGACGGTCACATCCAAGAAGATCAATATTTAAAAAAATAATCTTTGTTCTGATATCGGACATACCAAATTTAACTACCATTTTTCTATTAGTTTTAAACCTGCCCAACTACACCAAGGCGGGAGCCTTGGTACGCCAATGTATGGTTATTATTTTATGTTAGTAAACATTTTACTTTTCAATAGTTTTTATTACTAAGACTCAGTTTCTCTAATTCAATTTCAATATTTTAACTTCTTTATTAAAAAAAGTGTTTACTTATAAGAATGTAAAAGTTCATAATAATTTCTAAGTAGTTTTTGTATTGCAGACTGACACATAGATGGAAAATAAAATGTATAGAAAGTCTATGCTGGACTTTTGTTAATGCTTGGTTGAGTAAATTCAATCAATCAAAACAAACAAATGATATAAAAATAAATGAATAAATCACTCTTACATAGCCTTGTGGCTTTTTAATTTTTCCTTTTTTATATATATATCATCACATTTTCTTAGCTTTCTTATCTTCTATACAAGTATTTTCAATATAGTATCTTCAATAATTTACGAGTGGAGGTTATCACGCTCTCTTAAACACCTGTGGCTTCTTTATGCTTCTTCAGATTCATTAACTCCCCTGCATGAGATGTTAACATCAAAGCCTCCTAGTTTTTGTCTGTTACCTGTAGTTATTATGAAGGTTTTTCCATCTTGTCTCACTTCAGCAAATAAAAGATTATTTGCTGCTCTTCCATTATATCATTATTTTCTTCTTATTTTTACTCATTGATCTTCAGGTTACAGTGTATTACAAGGTGAGGAATATTTCCCAAAATGAACAACTAGTTTCCTGAGTCTAGAATAATAGAAATCTCCAGTTTGTTCATAGGGAGAATAATAGCAGTGCTGATTCATCAGGCCTTCACTACTCCAAGATATTCAGAATTAATCCACGATTATGGTATATTTTACTAATACAAGACCAATCTTCACGGTCATGAAAGTGTGAAAGCTAGGTATCCATTAGTAGATCGGAAGCTTAGTAATATGTTTAACAAATTAATGTTATTATCAGATAAATTATGGCACCTTGATCTGCTATACTGTGGCACAAGAAAAGTCAAGATTCTATTTCCTTCTGTCAACTATGCTCTCTTTAATGAATACAACAGGCGTCTTTTCATAGCATAGAATAAAGAATTCCATTACCAAAATGTCACTGTGGATCTTCCTGATAACTGTCATTAGTTTTGGCATTCCAAGACTGCTATATCCACAATCATAAAAAATTCTCTTTTTGACTCAATCAAACAGTTTTGAGGATGATGCTGATGAAAAACATCAACTGTAGGTATATTTAGATATTAAAGACCCAAATGATATTATTATTGTTTGTGTTTATATAATAACTTACATCAAGCAATAAACAGAATTATGTTTCAGCTGTAACAAATGAAGTGGCTCAGTGATAAATCTTAAACCTGGGTTCTAGCCAGAATTAAATGTGGGGTGGCTGAGCTAATAACGGCTCGGAGAATAGACTCGGCTAGCCGAGTTCAAACTCTGGCTGGGGCAGTTAGTGTCCATTTCACACTAATTCCCTTATAAAAGGCATGAATCCATCTATCCCCCTTGCTATGGGTAAAATAGCGCATGGTGGAGTGAGTGACTCCACTTCGGGTGCTTGTCACCTCTAAGTCTATTTCACATATCGCAAACGGACGTAAGTAGTAATGAGATACGTGGAGCCTAAGCAGGGTCGACTGAAGCTGTAGCCAGCGTAAGGGAACCATTTACTTTTAGTGATAAATCTTAAACCGTAGGAATTTTTCTCTGGATTCTAGCCATACATAGAATTATCAGAGTATTGTTCTATCATCTTTTTCTTTCAGAATATACTTTCATTGCTTTTGCAATTATTTCCCATGACCCCTGACTATATGAACTATTTGTATTTCTGTGTTCAATAGACTCCTTAGTTCTCTTGAATGTATATCTGACTACTTTATCTTCTTTTCTGATAGATATTGCTTGATGCTGTGTTGTGGGTGATCAATTCAAAAATTGGAAAATGAATAAGTTACTTCTCTCGCATTCTGTTGGGCAGTGATCAATAAAAAAAGTCCAAATTTTCAAAAAACAAGCGTGAACACAACCGAGCACAAACTAAGGGACCAATTTAGCATAAACTTAATTTGTAAATTAAACCCCCACTAAAAACCTATTTAGGAGGTAAATTTTCAAAAAACAAAATTTTTAAAAACATAATAAGAAGTAAATGTTGAAAATTTCAGTCCTCTAGCTCCATTGGCGTGGCCTGTACATGTGATACATAGCCACCCAGCCAGCCAGCCAGTGAGCCAGGCAGCCAGACTAATCTGATAACTGAAGAAACCTACATTGACAGTTTTGGTTGACTGTTTCTAATTATTTGAGTCTTTAATATCTAAATATACCTACAGAGTAGATATATACATCTTTGTGTCTGTTCATCTTTTTATTATGAACTAACTACAGTAGATTACTCAGAGTGGTTTTATATGAAATATTATCAAGTATAAAAACACTTGTTCAATCTAATTGATTCTACATATTACATTATGGCCCTTCTCATTTCAAACTGTTTTTGAACAAAACAGATATATTTCAATGTCTCGGATAATGCATACACTGCTTGTTAGGAATGCATATATGCCACTGGATCTAGGAGTGATATGTTTTCATGCAACTGATACATTGTATGTATACGTAAGGGATAGCCAAAGATCAATGACATTTGCAGGAACAAATACATATCACTTTTGGTCAGAGGCAAAGCTCAGCAACAGTGCAACTAACACTGCTTGCCTGACAGACAATATTGATTTCTTTTGTCCATCGTTTCTTCACACACTTATCATAAAGAACAATCTGATTAATTCTGTTTCATCATTAAATGAATTATATATTGGAAACTGAATTTCCACAATTTCTCAATTGAATCGAGTCAATTCTGAATCTCACACTTTTAGTTCAAATATAGGAATGGCCAAGCTGCCAAAACATATATGTACGGTAAAATAACTTTGGAGATTATGATTAAACTTTGTTGAATACTTTATTACATGGGATCTTCATTTACTAATTATATTTTAATATGAAATCAACAAGGATGTTAATTAATTCCTACTGATAGCATCAGAAGGATTATACTGTGAAAATTATTATGTGATAAAGTTTTTATGAATTCATTTAATTAATTTCCAAATTAAAAACTCAAATTCTGATATTGTTACAATTTTCTTATGACAATCATTTTTATTAAAAGTAGAACTAATTTGTATTATACATCATTTAGTAAAGGTAAAGGTTATCATTTAATACTTTTGATCGTACATACAATACATTACATTAATAAAAAAATATTTAAAAAACGGTAAATTGTTTACGATGTGTCAAACAAAAAACATTTCACATATAGACTTATAAAGAAATTTCATTAGAAATGGACTTTTTTGAAAATTCAGATTTACTAGGACAATACTAAGTTGAACACAAGAATAGATATAAGGAGCATCTAGTGCTTCCAGTTAAGATTAAAGACATTATCAAGAGTATGAGAAACCATGGCATTACAAGTTTTCTCTCAGTAGAGTATTCAAAAATGTTGAAATTAATTTCAGAGGTTTTCTTTCATTGAACTAAATAGAAAATATTAATATAGGATGTCTGTAAAAGAATAGATACTCTATTTTAATCTTTTCCAATCCTTGGCTTTTGGCTGAGAAAAGAGGATTTTTCTCTGCGAAAGATCAAAAAAAATATCTCCTCTTAGTTTTATCATTACATTTGTTTCTTCTCTCCTATGTTTAATTAACTGGTAAGTTGAATGGTAATCAGAAAATTAAAATCATCCAAAAAGGTTAATAATTATTTTAGACGCTATTTTTAACTGAATGATCCATGGAAACAGATGTATGAATATTTAGAATGGATTCACATTGAGTAGAGTTTCAACAACTTTTTATTTGAAAATCATGTATAATAAATACCTTAAATGTCTAGTGATTTCTACTTTGAGAATTCATTTATTTTTATACTCATATCAACTAAACCTGAAGTGAGCTGTTCCACAAAGAGCAGAGTAAAGATTTTCATGTGATTCTCCAATTCTTGTATTACAGCCTGCTTCCAATTTTCCTGATATTTTGACTATAATCCTACAAGACAGCTGATTCTCTTTTTCTCCTCTCCAGACCAGTTATTCACATTCTCTAGCTGTAGTTTTATTCAAGCAAGACTCAAAGCGTGTTCCTGACAAACTATCTGGCTGGTCTCATATGACTATGAATTTATAACTGTCTAGATATCTCTTTTCTCCTGGCCAAAGGGTCAAAAGGTGTCCCTTACATTTTTTATTTTCATTTTGATATTGTTCTGAATTTATCCTATCCCCTTACACACTTCACTCCCTACACTCGCTTTTATACTGGGTTCAACTCCTGCCAATTCATTTTGCCTTTCCTCACATTTCTGTTGCATGATTGAAATCTTGATGCTCCCTGACAAATGGTTGTCATTTACTCCGTATTGTTCTTAACTATGGAGATTTTTCACATCACTCTTATGTACGGACATGCAAAGTTATTTTTTGTTTTTTGACCAAATATAAGTTCTACAGAAGATAAATGTTACAATGTATTTGATTATCATCATGTTTTGTCTTTTTGGTTATTTTGTTCATACAGACTCAAATATCTTTGCATCTTTTTATTTGTATGTGCATACACACACACTGACACACACACACACATATACATATATATGCTAGCACTGTTCTGTTTACAGTGTATAAGTAACAAGTATATATATATATCTGGGGGAGAATATACCTAAACCTTTTCTTTCTTTTCTTCTTATCCTCTAATATTCTGATGTTATGCTTTATTTCTTTGGGTGAATTGCAAATCAACCTTTCTAGATTATTTTATTTGTCTTTATCTAATCTTTCTGATGGAATTATTTCATTGATGCAAAAAAGCACACAAATCATTGTAAATTAATGATGTGTGCCAAAAATGTCGAACAAAATTCACAGTTTGTTATCTAAAAATGCATATAACATTTTTCGCAGTTGACAGTAAATTTTCTCTGAGTGAATAAGCTTGATAAGAATGGTATTAAAAAATGGAGTGATTTACTTTCATTTTGACTCATGTTTATTATTTGTACAAAATTGACACAGTCCAAATTTTGTTGATATTTTCTTTAAGTAATGAAGTCATTCATTTACTTGTTATATAATTTAAAATATTTTTAATAACATAAATAAATACAAATAACATAACAATTCCTTTGCAATCAGTTCACCAATATCAAGATATATTTAGAAATATTCATGTGCAAATATTTGCATGAGAAACAACAAAGCAAAGTTTTCTAATTAGACAAGAATTATTTGATTTTTAATAAATAAGTTTTGATTGTCATAGTTGCCATTCAAGTTACAAGTACAAAAAGTGGTACTGTTTACAAAGTATTGTGTATGTGATCATCAGCCATTTCAGGTCCACTGCTGGACAAAGGCCTTTCCCAACTCCTCCCATTGTATAGTTTGTTTTGGGGATGGTAGTTTCTTATTGAGCTCACCTATTGCAATGGTTTTAAATTCAGTTGTCCTTCTTCTAGACTTAAAGGCTAGAGAGTCCAGTCTCCCCTGCTATTTTACCTATAGTTGGCGAGAGAAGTGATGGATTCATGCTTTTCTCAAGGGCATTAGTCTGAAGTGAATATAAACAGTCTCGGCCAGAGTTTGAACTTCATTATATATATGAATAAAAATATTTTATTTCTCTCATGCAGACAAACTATAATGTGTGTGTAGTCAGATGGCTGGAAACATGATGATGAGCATTTTGGTTGAGTTTGATTTTTTGGATAAAAATCATAAATTTCAACTGAAGTACTTTAAGATATACAGAGTTTAAGGTAGTTTTGCTGTAGTTTTACTGTAATATGCAGCCTTCCCTTACTAAAATATATACTTATCACATATATAGAGTAAACCCTCACTATAACAAATTAATTGGGGGGAGGGGGTGGTCGTTAAAGCCGAAAGTTTGTTATACACGATGGTTGCCCGTTCGGTAAATAAGAAGTGAGTTCGGTAGTTCACTGCATTTAACGAGCATGGTTTGGTAAATCCAAAGGCCGTCTCATCAGCATCGTAGATTTGAAAATGGCGGAACTCCTCATCTTCAACAAGCTGCTTCAGTTCATCTGTGAAAGAATTCACAGCTTCAGTGTCAACATCCAGCATCTCTCCGGTTATGGCTTTGTTGACAATGCCATGTTGTCTCTTAAAATGACACAACCAGCCATCTCACTGCACTTGAAATTCTTGTGGCCTAAACAGGCAGCCTGCCTCTCTGCAGCATACTGAATATCCAAGCCTCAGATTGGCACTCCCTCAGCACTCTGTTGCTTGTACCACTGAAAGTCTGTTTCATCCAGGCCTTCGAAGGGTAGCTTCCTTGACCTAATTAATTCTGTGCCCTTAGGTCCAGACTCCAGCTTCTTCCCTCTCTCCCTGACCTTGTCCTTTACCTTCAGAATGTTGTGGATCGTCGTCTTTTTGAGACCGTCCTTTTCCATGAGCTCAGCCCGGCTCTTGCCACGCTCATGTTCCTTCATAACTTCCAGCTTTGTATTTAGAGACAATATATTCCTCTTGTGCTTCCCTGAAGGAGTAGACATAGGTGTACTACATTTAGAAACCATGGCAGGAATGCATGCAAAAAACACAATCGGGTAAGCACAGAATGAAAAACTTGTTGACGTGAACGAGTATCCAAGGAGACTACACCGTAACCATGCACACGTGCCAGAATTCCTTCACACCAATGTATCCCATCAGTCTTGGCACGTGCACGATTGATGATTGGTTCTCATATTTAACAAACTTTGTTCTGTAAATAAGGAGAAAGTTTGTTATAGTCCACATGTTCGCCGTATTTGCCAAACTTTGTTTGGATGGATCCACGAGTTTGTTAAAGCCGAAATTCGTTACATCGAGGTTTGTTATCTATATAGGCTTACTGTATATGCATGCTATAAATATATTTTTTATTAAGAGAAGGCTTACAAATGTATATATATATATATATATAGTCTGTAGAAACTTTTTTGTTTTTTCCGTATATGTTTTAAATTTGAAAAAACACTAATGGTGAACGAGAAATCCTATGATATAAAATCTCCAGTCCCAAAACATCCGCGACCCCACACGCTGCAAACCATCTATAATCCGCCCCTCATCAATGCATTGTGTTTTAAAAAAAAAAAAAATAATATATAAAAAAATTTATGTTTTGTTCATTTTGATTTTACTACTAACTATGTAAATGTTTTTTTTATATAATTAACTGCTATAGATCACACTTTATATAGGGGATCATCAGCTGTCTTTCCATGGACCTGTTTTGGGGAAATTACAAGACTGTACAGGTGTTTGTTACCATGGGTTCCCCAATTGTTGATGTTTTCATCTAGCCACAGACTTATTGACTTACCGATATATATGATAAAGATCTTTTAATAAATTTAATATACATACCATTAGCATATTGTGTGCTTTAGTAATAAGGATCTTTTGGGGAGTTAACTACATTTCAAATTTTGGTTGCAAAGAGAGAGAGA
>VCCN01004615.1:1253831-1274917 GCA_006491835.1 Architeuthis dux | reverse complement strand
ATGAATAGCCTAAACCCAGCAACAGTCTTTAAACCAGTGTTGCGGGTAGCAGTGATTAATAACGGAGTAAATACAGGTGCACCAATGTCTGTAGCCTAACACATAGCTATTAGCTGAATTTTGATCTGAAACTTTCACTGTATAATGTTTGATCTATGTGATTAATATTCACCTCTGAATTAAGTGCATTGATAAGGAAGGAGATTATGTTAAAAAATAAATATCTGCTGTGCTAAGTAAATGCTTTTTTCATCAATAGGCTACAGACTTATTGATTTACCTTTGTATTCCTTATATTTGCCTTAGGTTTATGCTTTGAATCTTGTAGGTAAGTGGTTTTGCTTCAGATTTCTCCAAACACCACAAGAGAAAGTACCAGGTACACACACACACACATACACATTCATACATGTAGGATATTGATCATAATAGTATCCTGGGGGTGATGTTTCTGTTTGTTTAAATCTTACATATATTCAAATTACTTCTTTTCTTTTGGAAGAAAACAGAATCAGGGAAAGCATTGTTCTAATATCAACTGAATTTATTACTGTCAAATCCGTGTGCCAACCACAGTGAACCACCAACTCATGAGCCAGAACATCACTTTCATGCACCTGGCCAAGAATTGGCTGTTTCTTTAAAATCAGTGGCCAGATGTTGCTTTTACTAGTGATGTATTTAGAGTAATCTTAGAAAAAACTGGCCCAGTAGATCTGAATAAACAGAAATCAGCAAATAAACGTCAAGAAAATTAAGAATTTATGTAAGAAGCACATACAGAAAAGGAAAGAAAGGAAAAAAAATAGTTACTGGCACAAAATTTTATGGCTGGTTTTCTGTCATTTTTGTTGGTTGACAGCTTGGGCCAAGAAGACATTGGGGATATAAAAGTTGGACAAGACATGAAATATGTTGAGAGTTGTAGCCCTAAATTACAAGGGGAGGTAACAAGTCAAATAAAGAAAAGAATAAAAACAATGATACAAGGAATGAAAAAGAGCTCTTGCAGACATTTAAATAATTTGCAATACAAACCATACAGCAAATATAACATGTGTACAGAGACCTAAGACTGTATATGATATTTCATATATGCAAATATTATGGAAAATGTCCACTTTGTAAAAAGATTTCCATATCCTGGAGGAATCACAAAAATAAAAATGGTTTTCTTTAGAAGTCAACCATTTGTTTCTTTTCATTTTGGTTTTTTAACATGGGTCATGATAAAGATGAGAGGTATCTTTAAAAAACTACATTTTGGATGGTTTGTAGGATAAAAGGTTAACCTAACATTTCTAGAATCTTCTTTTCTAGAATCTTCTTTTCTAGAATCATTTTAATTACAAAAAGAGGGACTGAACCAATATCAAAATTGATTTTTCATTTCCATATTTTTTTGCCAAGTTTCATATTCTGAGGAGACAGCTTTTCAAAACTTTCAATGACACTAATACTTTAAATTTTGAAAGTTTTATGGACGGATGCTTATTTCCATACTTGAATCAGTCAATTTTCTTAATCCCAGTAGACAATTCAGTAGAGCCTTTCTTCCAATCACAAAATTGTGTGAAAGCAATACTTTTACATAAATTACATTGCTTATGAGATTTCTATAGCAAATTTATTAATCATCTGCCAAAATGTTTTTTATTCTTTGAATCACTGTTTCATCTAAAAAGAACAACAAAGATAGATACATTTAAGCTAAATATGAATTATTCCTCATCTCAACACTATAGACACTGTCATGCAAATAGTTTTCTAACATGATAAAAATCAAATATTATTATTTTCATGATTAGAGTTTGTGAGAAAGAATAACTCTGCTTGACTTTGTACAATACAAGGAGGAAAGAAAAACATTTTCACTACAAAAGCAAGAACATCATAGTTGTATTACCAGTATCCTACATTATTTTATGCTAAAACATAAACAACATAAATATTTAAAAAATGTCAAAATTGTCAAACAATACAAGAATTAAACTTACTAGCTGAAAATCCACCCTAGAGACTGGATTATCAGCTAGTTCCAGCAGAAGTCTTAAATAAGAGATCATGGATTTGAACTATGTATTTATTGAATCATAACTTGTTTGAAAATCATTGCCATCATGAACTCTTGTATCATATTTAATTTAAATATCTGAGGGGATTTCACAAAAGATAGATGAATTATAGCAAGATAGATAGATAGATAGATAGATAGAAATCAGATCAATATTATCGATGTGAGCACTAACACAAACTATTATACACACTATTATATTTTGTTGGAATTTTCAAAAACTAATATGCTAAAACATGCTCTAGGATCCCATTAGTAACCACAGAATATTTGGTGGCAATAGCTCTAGCCATCCTTGAATTATGTGATTGCATTCAGACAGACAGACATTTGGTGAATTATTGATGATTAAAAAGTAGGAAAGTTCACATTTTGGTTAAGTTTAGATAATCAACAAAATTTAAGTTCAGATGCACTTTTTGACCCAATCTAAATAAACAATTTGCTTTTATGTAAAATAAATTCCCTTTATAAAGAAATGAAACAAGAATTCTAGGATCTGTCCTTTCCAAAAGTATATTTATAGATTGTAATTTTAGGAGAATACGTAGAGAATAGTTGTTTCTAAAAGGTATTTTTGTAAGAACCCCTGAGCAATGCACTAGATATATTAAAAAGGGCCATAAACTCTGATTTATTTATTGGAATGCGGACAAAAGTAACTTTAATTCTTGAATGTAAACAAAAACAGGTCTGGTTAGTCACTCAATAGAAACCATCAAGGGACCAATGCTGTATTAAAACATTGGAAAAAGGGGTGAGCAATGAATATTACTTCTATCGCAATCTGTTGGGCAGTGATCAATAAAAAAAGTCTGAATTTTCAAAAAACAAGCGGACACAAACTAATGATCAATTTAGCATAAACTTACATTGCAAATTGACCCCCCCCCCACTATAAACCTATTTGAGGGGGGGGGGTTAAAAAAATTTTTCTAGACATAATGAGGAGTAAATGTTTAAATTTTTAGCCTTCTAGCTCCATTGGTGCAGCCTGTATGTATCATGCATACACACATAGCCAGCAAGGCAGACCAACTTGAAAACTGAAAGAAACCTATGTTGACATGTTTTGGTTAACAGTTTCAACAACTATTGGAATGCTAACAAAAGTTACATTTTGTTTAATTTCACATTTTATTAATTACCGATACCCACAACACTGGTTTATTGCTGGGTTTATTAATCACTGCTACCCACAACACTGGTTTATTGCTGGGTTTATTAATCACCGCTACCCACAACACTGGTTTATTGCTGGGTCATGTCAGAACACATGAATAACCTAAATTCATGTGTTCTGGGTCATGTCAAAACACATGAATAACCTAAATTCATGTGTTCTGATATTTATATGCATCTATGTATCTAGACTTTGCCCAACACTAACCGTTCATAGTAGAAACTTGAAATTTAGCACACACACGCCCCTCAATGAGTAGGGAAAATATGCAATATGCAATGTAAGTTTATACTAAATTGGACATTAATCATCCCTTTTTCCAACTTCCACAGCATATATGGGTGGCAGTGATTCATAATTTCCCTTGGAATGCTAGTTGGCAATAAAGGTCTAAAATAAATTTAAATAGACACAGGCATTTGTCGAGAGAGTTTGTTGAAATCCTATGAAAAGCAAAACGGGTGGTCCAGCTGCTGCTGCTGCTGCTGTTTCCAGGACAGCTAAAGGAGAACATCAAAAAATGTCACAAATAAAACATTTGTCAAAAAAGACACAAAAATATAGTAACAAAAATTATATAAATTTTAAGACATTTACAATTGTAAGTTAGGTTTACAGTGATATTTACTTCCTGTTAAAAAAACCTCAACCAAAACAGTCAACATAGGTTTCTTCAGTTTTCAAGTCAGTCTGGCTAGCTATATATGTACATATCATGCGTACCGGCCACACCAATGGAGCTAGGGGGCTGAAAATTTCAACATTTACTTCTTATTATGTCTAGAAAAAACGTTTGTATTTGTTTTTTTAAAATCCCCCCATAAATAGGTTTGTAGTGGGGGGGTTCAATTTGCAGTTTAAGTTTATGCTAAATTGATCCCTTAGTATGTGTCCAGCAACATTCACCCCCAACTCTCTAATTTCATCTATTAATGGACTTGATCTTTTAAGCAAAATTCAAACTCAATTTCCTACTTTTGTCTTTGGGGAGAAATAAGGGCAAAATGCACATTGATTGTTGAATCAAAATAGAATACTTAATATTTTTTTGAATTTTAATCCAGCTTGTTGATTATTCTTCATTATTTTTATTTATTTAATTTATTTCTAACTGTTAAGATGTTGAAAATGGCCTAAACAACCATAACTTGTACATCAGAAGACATACACCAATACACAATATGTTGAAAATGGCCTAAAAAACCATAACTTGTACATCAGAAGACATACACCAATACACAAGATGTTGAAAATGGCCTAAAAAACCATAACTTGTACATCAGAAGACATACACCAATACACAATATGTTGAAAATGGCCTAAACAACCATAACTTGTACATCAGAAGACATACACCAATACACAAGATGTTGAAAATGGCCTAAACAACCGTAACTTGTACATCAGAAGGCATACACCAATACACAAAACAGAACTAGCTTCATAAAAACATTGATTTTAAAAGTTTTTTAAATTTTGAAGTTTTAGAATTTTAATATTTATAACGTCTGGAACAGTGAAATTGAAAATAATTTTCAATATTTTTTATTTTCATAGTTTATTGTTTTATTTATTTATTATGCCTCTTTGGGCATCTCCAATTATATACAATATTTACACATCAACTTTAAAATAAATATAAATTTCATAAAAACACTTTTAAATGTACATATCTTATATTTTGTATGCAAATATTTACATAGACAAATTATACAAAAGATATTAGAGCAGATAATTATTTCTGACCAATAACAATTATGCAGAGTTAGGCATAGAAAAGGCATGTAATATTTACAATTTAACACAAGATACAGATCAGATTCTCTTGAAAATGTCATCAGATAGATACCAAAAATGTCCTTGTAAGCTCATGCTCTTTCCATAATTTCTAAACTTATCTAAATTATTTTAAAAACTCTCTACACTAGTGCTATTTTTTAACATGACTAGGCAACTTATTCCAAAAATATAGTACTTTATTAGAGAAAAAATGAATTGTTTAGTAGATTTAGTTTTTAAAATCTGTCTTGAGACATTCAAAATAATTAATGGAATTTCAACATGGTACACCATTTTTTAATATCTCTCCTCGAACTGAAAATCTATTAAAAAATGGTGGACCGTATTTAGAAATTCCATTAATTATTTTGAATGTCTCAATTAAATCCTGCCTCATTCTTCTCTCTAACAAAGATATTTTATTGAATGATTTCATTAAATTCTTGTTAAACTGAACTGATGAGATTTTTAACTATCAAGTTAAAAGTAACAATGATAAAAAAATGAAATACTTAGTATACAAATATTTACATAGACAAATTATGCAAAAAATATAAGAGCAGATAATTATTACTGTCCAGCAATTATGGAGAGAAAGGCATAGAGAAAAGGATTACTAAAACTATCATGAACATAAATAAGTTCCAGAAACAGAATAGAGATATTATGCTCTTTAAAAAATAAGGAACAAATAGAAAATTATTTTTTGGTTAACAAAAATACTTTTCTATTTGTTCCTTATTTTTAATTGGTCCTTTTCGATTGACCAATATTGGACATAAACGTTGCAGTTCTTGGTGCATTTTGTCGATTTCCTGGCAATACTTCTTTGCTGTGATGGTTTCACCTGGATTCAAGAAGTTGTAGTGGATGACTAAACTTGCCGACCACTGAACAGTGACCATAATCTTCTTTTGATGCAGGTTTGGTTTGGGGAAGTGTGTTTCACCTCTGTCCAGCCACTGTGTGGAACAAGGTCTATTGTTGTACAGAATCCTTTTTTCGTCACATGTCACAATGCGATCAACAAATGGATCGTTTTTGTTGTGCAGAGCAGACTTCGTAACAGCAAATTAGTTGATTTTGATTCAGCTTGTGCAGCACCAATTTGTCAAGCTTTTTTGCTTTTCCAATTTGGTGCAAATGTTGAACAACTGTTGAATGGTCAATGTTTAGTTCCTCCGCAACCTCTTGAGTTGTTTTACGTGGGTCTGCCTCAATAATGGCCCTCAATTGGATGTCGTCAATTACAGAAGGATGTCCACGACCGTCATCATCAAAATTGTTGGAACTAATGTTGAGCTGTATGTTCATTGATGGTCCCCTGGCCAAATACTTGGTTGATATTGCCAGCAGTTTCCGCTGCTTTACATCACATTTTGAACTCATACACCAAAATTGCTTGAATTTGCTTTTTTTCCTTCTTCGATTTGACAGCTTCAAATAAATCAGAATAAATAGTGAAAAGAAAATGTTCAGCTTAAATAAATAGAATGAAATTCATGCTTTAAAATGGTATATTCCATAAACATAGTTAAATAATAGTTTATTCCAAAATAAGCATCAAAGTTTAAAATAACAAAAACCTCAATTATTTTTGCATCAACCTAATATATATACAAGCACTGACTTATAGGATGCATCCTAAATTTAACACAAAATATATTGGAGAAATCTTCTTGAGCCTATCCAGAACCCCACTAGGGAAGATTCATAGATTCTGAGCTTGACACCAACCCTGACCATCACTATGTAAGATGTAGGGTGATTTTGAGGGTCAGATATTGAAACAAATGTGTCCTCGTTACCCCACAAAATAACAAAATTATAGTTATGTTAATTTAAACATTTCCATTATAAAAAGTCTGAAAATTATGAATCAAATTTGTATTTTCTTTTGAGATTTAAAAAAAAGAAGAATTTGCTACAATTTGAAGCTATTGTAATAAATACAGAATTAATTCATGCCATCTTGACTTTTTCATTGTATGTACATAGATATTAGCATCAATAAAATTGTCAGTGACTAATTCAACCAGACTATCCAACTACATACTTTTACTAACTTAGTTACAACTGATTTTTCCAAATGTTGGTGAAATATAGTGGTTAAGTTTGAGTATATGGCTACAAGCTCAAATTGAGACAGACTCTGTCTAATGAAAACTGAATTCTTATACAGCAGCTGTGGTACCAAAACTTCACAGAAACCAAAACTTCACTGATATGAAGGAACGCTTTATATGTACAATGTAATTTTCATTTTAAAAGATACATGTCAATAAAATGCTGACCGTTATTTATGATAGGCAAGAGAGTATAGATAGCAAATATGAGAAGTATCCTTGTTAATCAGCTGAAAGTGGAATCAGTTCATTAAGGCTTGCTTGATAATACTTTGTTTAATGAACTTTTGTTGGCTGAACCTGTTAATCCTAAATTGTGTCTGCTTCAATAGTTAATGCTTGTTGTAAATGAAAACTTCTTATTTTGTATTTTCTATAGTTTTGAGAAGGGTCATTAATATTCAAATGGTTCTTCGGACGATGTTGTTTATGTTGTTTCAGCTGATCCATTCTTCAGATACAGAAACACCCGGGCCCTACGCTATAAGGGTTACCCCTTTTAAAAAATAAAAACTTCTGTTTACCCCATCACACTCGGATTTTACACCTGAAGAAGACCAAAGAATGGATTTGCTGAAACGTGTTTACACCACAAACAACAAGAAGGAGTTCAATCGCCTGAAGAACTATTTGAATATTCTTATTTTTTATTTTAACTATTTCTTGCTGAGTTTGCAAGAAATAAGTGTATGTATTTGTTAATCTCAGCTCATTGCTAAGTCATAACTGAAGTCTGGTTAACATCTGATGTTAACTCAGTAACATATAAGTTTCATCAAGTATTATTAATTTTAATGACTATCACAAGCAATTATTTTATTATTAATTCATAAATAGTTTGCTAATTAGGTGATGGAGTCAATGCCATCAATTTGTTAAAAGCCTTTGATGCTCAGATACCTTACTGGTGTTTATTTACATACTGTATGCATACTCAATGGTGTGTCTCAAAAAATGCTTTTATTAGCCCAATATATTTTATTAGTTTGTTGGATTCTGAACAACTGGAATATTTTACAGAACCAATTTCAAAATATATTTTTCTTCTGATTATTTATTGATGAACTACTTTAACTTTTCCATTTTGTATATCTTAGTAAATAACTACATCTCCAAAACAACACATCTTCCAAATAACTACAGCAAAAAATGAGCCACATTTCTTTAAAAATCACTTTTAATCTCAGACCTACATCAACATTTTTTAAGTTCAAAGTAAAAGTTTTTAGGGTTTGGAAATCTGTTACTAAGTGATTTGTAGATCAAAGTAATCACCATAAAACATACAACAGGATTTGCAGCAGTGAATTCTTTTTAATCAAAGTACCAACTGAAAGTGACAACAAATATTAGTTTAATTAGAAACCGTCAACCAAAACTGTCAACATAAGTTTCTTTCAGTTTTCAAGTTGGTCTGCCTGGCTGGCTGACTGGTTGGCTGGCTGACTGGTTGGCTGGCTGTGTATATACAGGCCAAACCAATGGAGCTGGAGGGCTGAAAATGTCAACATTTACTCCTTATTATGTCTAGAAAAAACGTTTGGTTTTTTTGTTGAAAAGTTCAATTTGCAATGTAACTTTATGCTAAATTGATCACTAGTTTGTGTCCGCTTTTTGAAAAGAATTCAGTCTTTTTTAGTGATCACTGCCCAAATAATGGCGATAGAAGTAACTTATTCATTGATCACCCTGAATATGGTGTGCTGCCAAAAGATGTTGGTCATGTGACGGTTTCTATTGAGTGACTAACTAGACCTGTTTCTTTTTTTCTTCTCACTCAAAAAAAAAAGGATAAAATGTTGATTAATTTGACCAATCAGCATATTATACCACTGATATGTATAAATTCACAAGTTGAAAATACAACCATAAAAACCTGTTGCTTCAGAAGATAATTTAATTTTAACATACTTATCCTTCCATAAATGATCGGACAGTGAATGAGGCTAATTGTATATCAATTGTAACTGTATGTCAACTCTAATAGGAATAATTATAAAAATGATATTTGTATGACAGTTTTACAGAAATTTGATCAGACTATGGTGCCAACAGTTCTGTCCAGGATCCTTGGCAACTGAAGAGTGGGGATGTGATAGACTCAGAGATGCCAAGAAATTCTTTTTCTTTTGGCAAAACAACAACAAATAATTTCACCCTTAAAGTATAAAAAGAAGTCATATGCCAGTACATACATTACAATGGTTAAAAAGCCAAAGTATTTAATATGAAAAACTTGTTATTCATTTTGTGCCAATTTAGAAGACCTTGATCTTATAACAAATCAATGTCATTATTGTTTTCATCACAATCAACATCTGCTTTTGTTTAATTCCTTCATTTTTTTGTTTATGTTCGAAGATTCAGTGATTAGTTTCTTCACAATTCAAATACTTTCTTTTGTGACTATAAATAGGGGTGGTCAAACTTGCTTAATGTAAGCATTGTACCCAGGGTGGACAAACTTGCTTAACATAAGAGCCATATACAATAAACTTCAGATGTTTGAGAGCTGTAAGACGTGAAGAATTTTTCACGTTTTTATTATTGCATAGATATTTTGCTCTAAAACTTTTATAAAAATTATAAAGTTTATATAAATATGTTCAAAATATTGATTAAGAAAAATATACATATTGTCGTTTATCATGAAGTGTTAAATCGTTATGAGACAGTCAATGCTGAGAGATATTGTCAACAATTGGAAGTATTGCACTAGTCATTGTTAAAAACGCAAGCTTCATTGGTCAATCTGAAAGGTGTTTTACTCTTGCATGATAACACAACACCACATGTTACAAGATGCACCCAGAAAAAGATTCTGGCTCTGAATATGGAAGTCTTGCTCCATCAGATTATCACCTTTTCAAATCTTTACAATATTTCCTGGACAGGAAACAGGCCTTGAAACCCAAATAATGTTATGCTTGAGGCATTAATAACTTGGGATTATGTCATCAAAAATGAAGGAAAATATTACCTTGATTGAATATGACAATTATCATTTAATAAAAATTAGATTTTTGTCTTGACAAAAAAGCAACAGGACTTTCTTTCCAACAGTATATGTAAATATATTGTTTTTAAATACTGAAATTTGGTATACTTTGTAATATATTGTAGTTATTTTGGTGGTATTTTTTAATTCAAAACATAAATTAAAGAATGCTTTTGTTTATTTGTTCAAATCTCACTTAGTTTTTATATAGTAGACAATGTTTTCTGTTTTGTCAAACTCCAGTCAAAGTTGGAGTTGACTTTGTCCCCCCCCCCGAACAAGAACAAGAACAATCCTCACCTAATTTAGGGAAGTAAACTCTTCACTGTTTGTCCATCCCATCCCATCCCGTTAAACCAAACCGATATATAAAATTAACATTCCCCTACTGTGATTTGAAATCACAACCAAGTGATTGCTAGGATGCTCTCTTACCAATGGAGCCAAACTGACAAGTCTCATATATCTACAAATTTATTTATTATATATACAATACAAAAGTTGTAGTAATCATCTTCAGTTGGAATAGAAGTAGGAGAGGCGTCTGTCCCTGTAGCAGCCAGGCTTGTTTCACTTGTTATTGTCCACCCTTGAATATTGCCCATACCCCACCCCCAGTTATCACATTTTGGTTATAACGTGGTCAGCCTTCTTGGACCCCAACACCCACGTTATAACATTTTTTATGTATCGTATACAGCATTTCAGACATTCCTTAACATCACCTTTCAATGGTAATATCAACTAAAGACAGGTTAATACATTATTACTCAAATAAAATGAAGCACTTTAGAGTAAATGCTAATTTATAGAGATCTAAATCTCAACAAATTTGACGGTCTTGATTGCCTCCATTTTCAAGATAATGAATTAACTTATTGAATTTATGTTTATAAGTCTCAAAGTTGATGGGACTGATGTCAGTATTAATGATTACTGACTGCTCTCTGAGTGCTTCACTTGGATAACATTTAATTATTCTGCAGATGAAGGCCTGCTGTTTTGATTAACATTAGCCGACTGATACAGGTCAATGAATTCATTTGCATTGGCTTCATTAAAATAGTCAATTTCTCACTGTACACTCAGATTTGTGAGATTGCCAGCATCATGAACCTTGATGAGAGTTGGCTCATTTATAAATGTTGTATCCTTTAACTTGTACCTTTGCTAAACTATGCATACTGGTTTCTAGGGAAAGAATAAAATGAATTATCTATTAATGAATGCAATGCTCTTAATCAGCTAAGAATCAAAATTAATTATTGGTGATTATTGAGCAAAACTGATTTACTCAGAAATTCCATTTCCTGTTTGTTTTAGGCAATGTATTTATTGCTTCCATCTAAGATCTTTAAATTATCATTAATAACTAGAAACCGTCAATCAAAACTGTCACCAAACCTGTCAACATAGGTTTCTTCAGTTTTTAAGTTGGTCTGGATGGCTATGTATGTATCACATGTACAGGCCGTACCAATGGAGCTAGAGGGCTGAAAATTTAAACATTTACTTCTTATTATGTCTAGAAAAAACGTTTCCCCTGCCAAAATATATTTATAGTGGGGGGGGGGGTCAATTTACAATGTAAGTTTATGCTAAATTGGTCCATAGTTTTTGAAAATTCAGATTTTTTAGTGATCCAACAGAAGGCGAGAGATGAAACATTGATTCATTGATCACCCATTTTCCAATTTTTTTCAAAAGGTGTTGGTCACGTGACGATTTCTATTGAGTGACTAACCAGACCTGTCATTTTCATACTGATCTATTATTATTGAGTTTGCTTTCTTCTATCAAGTTTACTAATTTATATGTTGATAAATTTTGATTCAATGTTTTTCTTAAAGTGTTTTTCCCTTACTTCACCACAGGAAAGCAATGTTGAATAGTATTTATTATTTGTTGTCAGATTATTCTGAATATTTTTCCGTTAGTGTTAGACTTATTATTTACTTATTTATCTATGAATTCCTTTCCTTCTCAGACAGGTTCTTAAAGTAAAGATGGCTGCCATCTACTCCCAGTTAACACTGAATAACCCGTTCAGCCCAAATTTAAAGATGTATATAAAAACAACTGAAATTAAGATGAAGGTAAAAACTAGTCAAATTTAATTAAAATTATGTAAAGAAAAGGTTGACTAGAAATACTTGTTAAAAGGTGTCAATTATGCCCAAAAGTCAAGCATTGAGCTGTAGTATATATTTAACATTTTATTGAATTGTATTATATAATCTATATTAATATTTGAGCTTTTGTTTGTTTGTCTGTGCCTCTTTCACGCTAAAACTACAAGGCCTATGAACCTAATATTCAGCATGTAGACTCACAAGTGGTCAACTTGTAACATAGGCTATGTGAGCTTGACCTCGGAGGTTAACTGAGGTCACCAGAGATCATTTCTCCAGCCCTAAACGTTCAAAACAAATAATTTTTAGGTCAGAATTTTCTCCAACCATTATACTTATGAATGGTAGGAATATACTTTACTCACAAGTTATTTTATATTTATGAAAATAAATATTTCCTTTTATAAAGTTAAAAATATTTCAAAATTTCTCTAGGGCCTTAGAAGATTTTTATTGATTTATTTTGCAATTGTAGCTGTATGATCTGTCAGCTGTGTAGTAAATAATTGTAAGCTTTTCTTTACACAAAAGAAATATATATGGACTGAATTAAATTCTCCTTCATGTTATTCACTTTTCATGATGTTTTTGTTCAAGTGTAATTAAAATCTAAATAAAAAGGACAACATTTTTTAATACCTAATGTGAATATGAAATATATGAGTAATTTTCTTAGCCAGAATACCTTAGATGATGAAGTCAACATGATGAAGCCAGCTTTTGGCCCTATCTTTAGCCACCTTATTTCATCCAATGAGATTTCTCTCTCACCAACTCTTGTCTAATCCTCAACAATTCTGAAGAATGTTTCTCAAAAGATATACACAAAGATTCTATATTGCTATACAATGGGAAGTACATAGGCATAAGGCTCAATGTAGAGCAGCAGATAGGAGGCAGAGTGGTCTCTTGAGTGATATCATTATACCATTTTTCAGCCTCTTTATTAGAACCTGCTAAGCTTGGGAAAGTAAAACTGGTCCCATGACCCTCTAAGGTGACATGGCCATAAGACATGCAATTAAATCAAGAGATGCCCTGTCATTTTAGGTTGTGTAATGACCGACCCTTTGTGAAAGTGATTCTGTGATCACTGCTGGCTGAACTCAACTAATGCCGCATAACATAATGGGTCATCAAGGAAAGCTTTAAAATATAAACAATATTCTCAAATATTCATTGATTCAAGAATTAACTTAGATATTTTTCACCCAAGATTTCACAAACAATAATAGACTATTTTTTGGCAATTCTAATTTTAAGTTTATTTTTGTAGTAGGGTACATCAAAATTAGAAATGAGCTTTGCAAGAACCAAAATACAAGCAGATTATATAAATATGGACATCAATTGATATAAACTGTGGTGATTGTAAAAATGATGGACAAAGTTGAAATAACAATAAACAGTTTAATTTACTAGTAATAAAGTAAAGAAAGTTGAATGAAAGTTTATAGTGATGCTGTAATAGAGTAGAAAAAATGTATTCTTTATACATTACAGTTTAGTGGACTTGTAGACAGTAGGTATTGTATTTTTGACATAGTCCCACAAATGTCCATGTATAAATGTTAGGTATGAACAAAAATGAAAATAAATTTCAAGCGTGTAAGTGACATGTATGGTAGACAATGCAGTGCACATATATTTGAGTGGAAAAAATAAACAAGATTAAAATGCACGACAGCTGCGCCGTGCAAAAAATGGCATGTTATCGCCTGCAACTTCCATAATTTGAAATAGCAGTCAATTTACATAAACAAAAAACAGAATAAAATATATTAAAAATACAGGTGGTAAATATTTTTTCATCATTTCATTATATTTAATTATTCATCCCTGTTATAATATTTTTATATAAGTTTCAGTCGAACCAAGACATAGAAAGAATTAAAAATATATCAAAATAAATCGCTAAAAATCATGAAAAATATTCTTTTTAAATAATATTGAGTGAAACAATTTTTTTTCACAGATCAAAAGACTGAATGATAATTAATCGAATAAAACTAAAAGATTTCTGAAAAGAAAATTATTTTACTTAATTTTCCTGTTTTTTAATCCCAAAATAAGAGTTCTGTTCCGGCAGTTCCTGGATATTATTCTAAAAAAGGTAAACATAATTAGTATCTCGAGGGATATATCTGTAAAATGTATAAAAATCAATGAAAGCATGATTATATAAAATAGATAAATCATCAAACTAATAAAAAGGTGGGGTAGGAATCATATGAAAAAAAAAATGTTCTTCTCTGAAATTTGGAATGGAAAATTCTTTTTTTTTAAAATTTGCCCTTTAATAAATGAGTATTGAAAATTTTATTAAAATCGAATAATATGCTGATTTTGCCAGATTTTTTAAAATTCCCCACGTGTTGATTTCATGCTGAAATTTTCGTCCATTTTGTTTATACGTAAAAAGGATGAACATCTATGTGAATAAGTTCAAAGCATCAAAAGGAATAGTAAATTAAACTTGCATTCATTTTGGTATTCATTCAGCATTGCTTGGCTAAATGGATGAACTTTACAAAATTTGAATAACCAATTTGGAAGAGATATTGCCTCTTCTGTTATTTTCTGGTTACTCAAGTTGTTCACAGGAACTGAGTTTATATAGTCAGTGAATGAATCACATTGACTTTTCACTGATTGGCCAAATGTGTCTATAAACTAATCACAAGATAAAACTGACCCAAGAAATGAAATAATATTCATAATTGTATTTTAACACCAACTTCATTTAGACCCAGTATACATAAGCAAGTTTCAGCTTTTCATATTACTGCCTATTGACATTACCACTAGTCATCACTTCCCAACTTAGCTTTAGTCATTTTCTGCACCAACAAAGGAAATATTTCTTGTAGTAAAGGAAAAATAAATGATGATTAAACACCAGATTTTTCTAAAGTTTCTTTGAGCAAGTTTCAGCGCTCTTTCTGTATTTTGTGCTTTGATTTGAAAAAGATTGTCAGTCATCAGGAGTTAACACTAGTATTACTAACAGGATAGGGTTATTACATAGTCAGTTCATGGGAACCCTGCAACTGCCAGGATGGGGTAAGAGTACTGGGGGCGTAATCAGACCTACCGTTTAAAGCTGTTACTTTTGTGAGGGGTGCAAATTTAACAATACTGGCTATTGTATGTATAATGTTTGAGAATATAATAATCAAGAATTAGGGATTAATTAAAATTATCTTTTCACATGCTGAGCTTAGATTGCTACATTTCCATCCCTACTCATCATCAATTTATTTCACCAAGCTTACAAGATTTAATTGTTATTTGCAGTTAATAAAACTCTTGATGAGTGGCTGGGTGGCTTTGGTTACCCTTAATCTAATAGCTTTTAGAAAAATTAAATATAGTAAAGTAAAATTGCATTAATTTACAATATGAGTCAATATTTCAGTAAAGATAAAGAGTTTTCATTAAATAATCTTCAAAAATGGCGCATGGGTAATTCCTTTTTATTTCATTATTGCCAAAGTGAGAGGATGATTATTTTTCTTTCCTCTCTAAGAAAAATAATCATAACTGACTGGATGGATGGAATAACCCAGAAACTTGTTCTCTTATTCTTAAAAGTGATTGTAAAGCACCACTGGAGACTCAGTGGTTCATCCATTATGATTGCCTCTCCTTCTTTCTATTTCATTTTTTGTTATTAAATTATGATGATGATAATAGAAATAAAAAAATACATAAACCTACTACTAATAATGATTCATTGTCCAAGATAGAGCAGAAGAACATATTTTTATGAATGGGTAATAATTAACAGGAATTTTAGCTGTTGTCAGTAGAACTGTCAGTTGTACTTTAGAAGAATTGGAAATACCTCTGAAGATTTTTTCTTTTAATATCACTATCCCCTAAAAAAAGTACATGTTAGTGAAATCCATTAAAAAATAAAAATTTCTCCATTTACTAAATACAAAAATGTCTATTTCAGCAATATGGGAAATTCTGTTGTCTGCTACAACTCCCAGAAAACAGGTTGAGACAAACATAGACAAAGTTATTTGGGAAATATAGAAAAGTAAAAGACATTCTTGGCATTATTAAAAAAATTAATTATTCATTTTGAGTGAGGTTTTCTTTGTGCATCATTCTAATTGAACATTACTAGATGAAAATATGATTAGATTAATATAATGTAAAAATGTTATTGTTCTTTGCCAGATATTTATCTCTTTAGTTAAATGGAGAAATACAGTTTCAGTGAAGACCAAAGTGTAACTGCCTTTTTGACACCATTAAAGATGCCATTAGAGAAAAATTATTATAATTAAAGATTAACTTTTTGTGCATTGAATCCCATGCTAGAAAATTGTTTACATAAGTTTATTGTAGCATAGTTTAATGTTTCCCAATTATGATTAGTCAAATAAATTCAGAATTTTGTAGCTGAAGAAGAAAAAGAATAGTTTTTCCAACATAAAATTCTGAAGGATTGAATTATTAATTTGTTGAAGTTGACACAAGAAAACATTTGAATGTTGGTTAACCTGACATTGGAACACAGCAACATGTTTTAATATGTCATGGTTTTCCTTTTGGTCTTTTGTGAGTCTTACTCACACTTTGATTACTTTTGATACTTTTACTCATTGGTCAGTGTTCAAAAGAAGTTTTTTTAAATCAACAATGTAAAGAAACCACCTTCCATTTGTGGGATATAAATACAAGAAGAAGAATTTCAGCATAAAGTGGTAGATTTATAAAATAATAACTACAAAAATATGGAAGAAAATTTGGACACCTAAATATAAATATATCAGATTTTTAAATTAAATATTTGCTCTGGAAGTGTATGTACCACAAAATCTTACTACCTTGTTTTAATGCTACATTAATAAATTATATTTCAAATTTGAATTTTGTAACTCAAAATCTCTTTTTAGTGCAAAAAATTATAGAATTGTTTTTTTTTTTAACTAAAATGATAAAATGTGTCATATTATTTAGTTCTTATTCTGGGCACAAATGCATCTTAACTCATGTTTTAATTTTCTTATTCCTACTGAAAAAAGGCTTTAGCTGTTAGAAGTCCATTTCTGCAAAAGCTGGCTATATCTGATATATGTAGATAAATCCATGAACACTTTATGCAATTATTAGGAGCAGGTAGCATTGTGATTTTGTTCATGCAATATTTCATTTCTTCTTTCATAGAATAAGTCCACAAAATAAAAAAATCTCCAAGAAAACATCTTGTGTTAGAAGAACAAGAGTAGCCAATAAATTGATACAAGTGATTTCTTCTCACAAAGTAATTTTGAAGCTGAATGGTTGGCAGTTATTGTTTTGTTAGCAAACTTTGAATGCATTCATTCATATATCATTACTGTAGATTCTTTTTATGGGCACAAACCTTGTAAAACACACCTCTGTTCAGTATCATAATAAATATATAAGAATAGATACCTGCATCTTATACACAATGGATCTTGCTTCATACAAGATTTAATATGTTATCAAACATGTGAAAACAAAGGCAAAAAAAGAATACTGTTAGATCAATACTGAATAACACATAAATAAAGTTATTCATTGATTGTATTGAGAGAGAGAGAGATAATACATGTAAAATTCAATATTGTCTATTGTATCCAGTGGACAAGAAGTTATGCTCCCTTGGTTATTAGGTGACTGGTATTGTTTCATTAATATTGACTGTCAGTCCAGGTGTATAAGACAATATGCCCACAGCTACAATTTCTCCAGTTTTTATTGGCAGCTTTTAAAGGTCTATCCTGACTTTTTGATGGGCAGATTTAGAATCCAAATCAATTTTGCTTTTGACTCTATAATCTTTTACAGAGATAAAGATTTCTCCATGTTGTATGAATTGTGGCTGTAGCTATCTCGTGTGGAA
Organism: Architeuthis dux; assembly: GCA_006491835.1. Taxonomy (NCBI): domain Eukaryota; kingdom Metazoa; phylum Mollusca; class Cephalopoda; order Oegopsida; family Architeuthidae; genus Architeuthis; species Architeuthis dux. The sequence continues at coordinate 1,256,738 of VCCN01004615.1, read as the reverse complement.
ATTTTACAATAAATAATTTATTTGTAGGTTCAGTGTTTATAACATTGACTAATAAGTCCATGGCTAGTTTATTATCAGTTTTACCATTTGTCCATTACTTCTTATTTTTCTCCCCAATCATGAAAAATGACAAAAGTTGTTTGGGAGTAAATTCTGTAAATTCTGCACAAAGGCATTTACATTAGTAATGTGTGGTAAAGAATATTTTGTGTAAAAAGTAGTTTTAAAAAAGGGTTACCCATTTCAAAACCGGTCATTTGAGAATAATAGACAAAGAAGAAAGCTACTAACAAACTTTGATATGGATATATTCAAACTGTTAATTGATGAGAGTCCTCACTAAGTAACTAATTGTGACCAGGCATTTCAGCTGTATCCATGAGGTTACTGAAGATTATCTCTGCACCATAGAAAAAGTCCAGAAAATTTGAATTTGGATTCTGCAGAAGTTGTTTGAATTGAAAATTTGCATGAAGGATGTTAAAGGTCATAGAAAATGAAGGGGTTTACAGCATAGATTATTCTGTCTTGATAATTATCACAAAGCGATCATTTTTAAATGTGAATTAAAAATGCTATAAATCTATATAAACCATCTATATAAGAATGTGTTGCATCTGCAATTTTTCTTATTGCCTCTATTTATTGGCATAATCCTGAGTGGCCAATTTTTGTATTTGTGTTCTTGTTGTCTCTGGTCACACAAAGTAATAAATAACTTCTGGTTACTTATACAGTAACTCAGTTCACTATCTGTTGCTCACAGATGACTTCATTCTCGCTCCTCTTTACAATGGCTTTGACCTCTGCTCCCAGAAGGAGGCTCTCTCACAATGCAACTTCTCACAAATGCGAGACTTAAAACAAGACTTGGTACTCTGCTATATAAGAATTGGTAAGAAGTGATGTCACAGTATTAGCGAGGGTACCCAGAAGAATGGTAATCAAATCAATCATAAATTACATCTAAGTACACTATCTCTTGGGTGTTGCCAGCAAATATAGCTGTCTGTCAAAAGATTCAAAGCCCAATGACAGTTGCTGAGTTAGTGAGAGCAGTTACTACAGATTCATCTCATGGAAAAATTCTATCATTTCAAACCAAGTTAAATCACGCTAATGATAAGCAGATTTCTTTTTTTTAAATCCTGTTTGGAAACTAATCTATCACTTATTTAAAATGTCGTCAATTTTCCATTCATCTTTTACACTTTATAAAAAATATCCAATACTAGGTCTTTTCAAATCTTTTTGTTTGAATAACAGACAGTTAAAAATCACTAAAAATACCAAAATGTTAATTAATGAGCAAATGTAATTTTCAAAACATGATGTGTTGACTCACCCTTCCTTCATCTGGGGATAAATATTTGTAACATTCAAAACATGTTGAAAATCATTAATATAAAAGATCTAATGAGGATTTAATTTTTTTCTCTTCTTATTAAAGTTTTCCAGTAAATTTTTAATAATAATTACTGTTTTCAAAACTTTAAAAAACATATTCTTGATATGGTATGAACCAAAGATTGACCATAATTAGAAACTGTCAACATAGGTTTCTTCAATTTTAAGTTGGTTTGGCTGGCAGCTATCTATGTATGTATGTATGTATGTATGTATGTATGTATGATGCATACAGGCTGTACCAATGGAGCTAGAGGGCTGAAAATTTAAACATTTACTCCTTAGTATGCCTAGAAAAAACGTTCTATTTTTTTTGCAAATTCCTCCCTAAATAGGTTTTTAGTGGGGGTTCAATGTAAGTTTATGCTAAATTGATCCCTTAGTTTGTGTCTGGCAGCATTCACGCTTGTTTTTTGAAAATTCAAACAAAAGCAAGAAGTAACTTATTCATTGATCACCCCTTTTTCCAATTTTTTAGTTGATCTCCCCAAATACGGCATGCTGCCAAAAGACGTTGGTCTCATGACAGTTTCTATTGAGTGATTAACCAGACCTTTTTACTTTATATTGGTGAAATTGAAATGATTAAACAATTAGTTATGTGACACGTCCAGCTGGAATTGTAGTAAGGACTTAATTTTGGAAACAAATGGTGGCATTTAAGAACTTAGGTTGAGCCTTCAAGCTACTGGTTTAATGGTTGTTATAAATGAATAGACACGTGTAAGCCTATTTTGATGTTCACAAGTTGTGCAATAGATGAACTATAAAAACAGTCATCAAACATTAATACTAAGTGGATATCTCATACCTTACAATAACTATTCTGACTACATAGGAGTGGACAAAAAGTCAATACTTTGTAAGTTTAACCTAATCTTTCATATTTCTTTATTCAAGCAAGTTGACAAGGATGCATTTTGTTCTGGGAAATGTTTGGTCAACTTGCTTGTGTTAAGATCATTATTTTTGTTACACCTGGTTGATCTGTTGAGTGTGATACCAGGATCACATATGTGTATAGTGAAATCTTTTAGAAAAATAACTTAGTAAAGTTTCTACCATAGGGGTCACATGAATTTCATCATAATCAGGGTTTTCTTCTTATATGAAAGAAATTCTAAAATGATCCTCTATTTGATAATTGTTTTATCAGGAAAAATATATTTCATGGGAACTGAAAAATAAATTGGTATTTCAATGGGCATAATTATAATTACTGCTCCTGTGATCACTTCACATTTGTTTAGTTCATTTTTCATATATTGCACTGTTTGGTTTCTGTCTGGTAGTGGCACAGGAATTCATTTGTGAATCTTCATGAAAAGACCTGATGGAATAAATTGTATCCATAATAAATTAAAGCTCTGTCTCCACCTTTTCAGACACACATACAAAATTAAAGCAAGAGAAAACATTTGTACAAGTTAGAAAATTAATTTCCCTTGATGATATTGAAAATGATGATCATGAACAAATGATGATCCTGAACAAATGATG
>VCCN01004615.1:1196204-1211527 GCA_006491835.1 Architeuthis dux | reverse complement strand
TGCTTGACCATTCCCTCTCTAAGCTAGACTTGTTCACATTCTCTGCAGTGATCGTGGCTTCAGTCATACAGTTCAATCCGCTGTCACTCTTGCAGTGAAGAACTGTTTCCTCACACCAATTTCAAGTTGGGTTTGAAGTTTGTATCTGTGACCTCTCGTGTGTGTGTGTTTGGTGAAAGTTTCAACATGTGCTTGTTTGGGCAGATAGGGCAACGACAGTGAGTGTTGGTTGGTCTGGTAGTGGGTGTGAGAGAGAGAGAGAGAGAGAGAGAGAGAGAGAGAACTTTGATATCAATAAATTATAAGCATTTTATTTTGCAAACCTTTTAAAGAAAAGATTTGAAGTTTATTTTTTAAAGATTTTATGTTTCAAATGTTTCCTGAAACAAAGCCAATCATTTAAAATTCCTTCAATGAAAACTTCCACCAAAACAGAACATAGTAATAAAGACTGACCTTTTGCCACTCCTTATTGAGAGGAACATCTTTTTGCTCAGTGTTACATGGTCAAAAGAGGGAAATGGTTAAATCTCTACTACGTGCTGTCCACAGTCTCTTCAAGTAAATGAGTTAAGACAGTTAAGAATTGAGTCTCCCAATGTTGGTTGTGACCAAAACTCTCTGCTTTTGCTACTCTTTATGAATCTGCAGATAAAATCATGGAATCTATTCTTTCTGGAATTACCACAAAAAATGATAAGAAAAATTGCAGGTGGCAAGACTATATTAAATTTTTAAAAAGAAAAGAAAAGAATCTCTAAACTGACATAGAATGTTTACTCAATGCAAAATTGAACATAAAAACAATAACTCTTCTAAAAGAAAAGCAAAAAAGAATTATAATTGCACATAAGAGAAAACAAAGAAAAACTGAAAGAAAAAAACCAAATTCTGCATATGCACATTGAAGTCTGTTGAATCTAAATTCATGGATGGGGAGTGGCTGAAAGAAGGATAAAGGAAAAACCAATATGAAATGAGATTAAGTGTAATTCATTGAGCCAAGTCTCAAGTAGCAGAACCGACTCTCTGCTGGACTAGCTATGGTGAGGCACCAGAGGGGAGGAACAGCAAGGAGTGCATTTATAAAGCAGTGATTATCAAGTTTACAATCTGGGCTGTGGCAAAGGAACAGAGGCTTGTGGCCAGGCCAGTTTATGCCACTGAGAATGATAACCTAATTACTTGCAAATATAATGACACCCTAGTGGGAATCTCCCTCTCTGCAGTTTTCAAATAACAGCTTAATTATGCTTCAAGCCCAAATAAGGAGGTGTAAAGACAAGGATCGTTGCTTGTCTGCCCTTAAATATTTCATTAACTTATTGACATTATTTAATGCTAATGATAAAAATACCACTAACTTTAAATTAGCTTTTTACTTTTTAGCTTTGCATAATCAGACCACCAAAAATTAGATAACATTATGATTCTCAGATGCATGGATACTGAAATATTGTTTTCTAAAAATGGATACAATTTGTAATTATAAAAGAATACATACCAACTTACCTATAATTTGGATTAAGAAGTTATGTTATTGAGTAAACTAAGAAATTAAGAAGTATATAAACATGAAATTTGAGAAATTGGAGAATCGGGATTCAAACTTAAAATTTTGATTTTAGACTTAACAACTTCAAGGCAAGTTTGGCTCTTCAATAAAATGATTATCTCTAGATTATCTCTAGATTATCTCTAGATTATTTCTAGATCCCCCAAAAGTAAGACACAAAGCAAGAAATAATCAATGAGTCGCAAGAATTGTGGTGAGTTTAGAAACAAATTGAGGTTGACTGAAATGAGTTCTATCCATAGAAAGAATTTGCTGGAACAGAGGATATATTGGTCTGGAATTAGGGTGGTCCTCTCTTTGGTTATGCCATTAGTATTTGTTTAGCTATTATACACCTATACAAACATTGAAATTCCTAATTGATAAATACTAAAAGGATTGTTTTCCTATGTTTATAAAACTTTCAATTAAAATTTATACAGGATAGGAATAAATCTATTTTGATACAAATTGTAAATCACCAGTATTAACATAAAACATTATTGTTTTTTGAAAGGTACTTGAAGAGTTTTAAGTATCTTTTTCCTTAATTCTACTTTGGCTGCCAAAATATGTACTTTGGTTGTTTTATAGAAATCTTTAAAAAATTTCAGATTTTCTTGCAACAGAAATGGTAAGGTTTCCAGAAGTTTTTAATTACTGACAGCTCTTCTTGCTTCTAGCCTTTTTAATTACTGTTTACACATGTGAAAATATTTTTGATATTTATAGGGGGAAAAAAGATTCTTCTCAAGTAATTTTCTTTGCTCTCCTGGAAATATCCCAGGAACAGATAAGGTGCTGGGCGAATTCATTCAAGAGATTCAATTAAAAAGTTAAATAAAAATTAAATAAAAATCAAAAAATGGTAAAAAATCCATGAATAACAAATTCTTCTTCAAAATAATTCCACTGCAAATTTTGATTAAGAAGAAAAATTAAATAGGATTTTTTCTTTTGAAATTATTATTTTTTAAAGTCAAACGTTAGTGAAGATCAAACTCAGAACTAAGATGATCAAATAAAAAAATATAAATAAAAAACTGAAATAAAAACTATAATTGAAATAACCCAGGGCTTTTTGTGGAATATAGGGGAAAAGGGTAGTGAGTAAGTCATGGGGCCCAAAACTCAATCTTGCTATGATCACATGCAGAATTCTGAAAATTTCTTGAATGATACAAATAATTCTTGAGGTCGACTTGCAAAGGGTAGTGATATCTTAATTCAGTTGACAATTGACTGAGTAATATGGGAAATGTGGGCCCTGTCTACAGGGAGATGACAGCAGGTTGGCCAGCCATTTATTCAGTGTACTATGACCCCCTTGAACTCTCTTACATTTACTGATTTTGCTGTGTGGATACATGCATGTCAATGTATCACTATAATTGCATGTATCTATGGAAGTATACATTATAACATCACTGAACATGCAGGTGTGTATATGCTATGATTATAAATGCCTAGTAGTAGTTGTATATGCAAACATAATTATGTCTGGTGTACAATAGGATAAAGGTTATCCGACATTATGATGCTAGGAAAAAAACAATGTGGGGACTCAGAATAATTTGCAAGAAATTATTTATTACCGTAACATGTTTTGACTGTAAATACAGCTGTTTTCAAAAGGAAAGTTGGAGAAAAGATGTGTCTGCATTCCCCATATAGTATAAATAGTACACCTAGAGTCTTCACATTGTTTTTTCCTAGCATCATAATTATGTCTGTATGTGAATTGTGTGTCTGGGAGGGAGTGTCACAGTATGTCCATGTTTAAAACTTGTTATAGTTGGCTATGTCTCTCTGTCAGTCTGTGTTGTTTGCAGTTTGCAGGACACAATTTTGGTCAGATTTTAATACAATTTTATTTATATCAGCATCTACCTTTGAAATATCTTGAAGTCAGAGGCGTAGGCGCAGGTGCAAAATTTCCCCTGTCCTAAAATGACTGTTAATAATTATGCCCTTCCCTAGGATATTGCATAACTGCCCCCAGGTGCTGTTTTTGCCCATGGGCGCAAGCCTGGGAAAAGCGTATGGAGATTCTGGGATGCCCAGTTGTCAGAATCCCCCTCTCAGCATTGCTGATGTAGTCCTGGTGAAAGCAGAAAGCGATACGTCTTGCATCAGCTAGGCTGCAGGAGCTGCCAAAAGCATGTCAAATTGGGCTACAAACTGCCTTAAGGGGTTCCACTCACTGGTTTGGAATCAGAGAGAAAACATCTTATCAACTCTGCTCTCTGGTATTGTAACAATTTAAGCCATTTGTGTATGAAGGACATATATAAATGTATACAGAGTTGTTTCGTGCCATCTTGGAGCTTTTGTCAAAAACCAACACTTGTGCTCTAAGCAAAGTCGTATCCAATTCATGGCCTCTAGCAGTGGCCATCTAGACATAATTGTGTGCACATATAAAAGCATGTATGTGCAATCAAATCCACCACCTGACACATTATATTTAGCTTCATTACACAAGTATATGTTTGTATATATCTGTTACATAAGTATATATATATACATAAGTATATATTTGTAAGTATCTTTCATCACCAGGGGGGGGTCCAACAACGGACTCTAAAATGATGATGATGATGATGATGATGATGATGAAGAAGAAGAAGAAGAAGAAGAAGAAGAAGAAGAAGAAGAAGAAGAAGAAGAAGAAGAAGAAGAAGAAGAAGAAGAAGAAGAAGAAGGTATACTATCCATTTAGTGAAACCATGCATACTTGCCTCAGTATCTGAGTTTTAGAGATTTTAGAAGGGAAAAGAAAATCGAAGAAAAAGCAGATGAACTTAAGATATGAGTATTACTCCTGTACCTTTTCCCTGCAAGGGCTAGAGTCATACTCTCATCTAGGGAGTGGTCAATCAAAGCTATCCAGCCAAATTTAAAATGCCAGATTTTTACAGAGAAAAGATGGCCATGTGCCAGACTTGGCTCTTCCAAGTCATACCAAGTCATTTGTATCCATATTATCGTTTGAGACTGTATATGTATTTTTGTGTTTAATGTGCATGTAAGTATGTGTATATGCTTTGCGACCCTGTGTGTGGTGTGTGTGTGTGTGTGTGTGTGTGTGTGTGTGTGTGTGGGTGTGTGTGTGTGTGTGTGATAGTGACAGCGACTGTAGAGGGACCCTTGCTGTTGTTTCAGAGTAAAACGCCAAGCTAACCCAAACGAGATCCAACCTCCAGGCATTTGTCTCCACTCTCCATCTCTTGTCATCATCGTAGAGTCCTACTGGGCCCCCCAGCAAGTTATTGGGGAGAAAAGGGGCCCCGTCACCGGCATCCAAGGAGCTTCTGTTTTGGCTCTTGTTCTGTTCTTAAGTCTTTGCAATGCACAAATCTCTAGGGGGATAGAGGGGAGCTGAGAATAGAAGAGAATGGATAGGGGTAGCTCTTTGCCAGTGGGTGGGAGGAGGGAGAATGTGGTGGGGGGATTGTCGGGGAGGGGGGCGGTGGAGGATAGGAGGGTTGGAGTGGTGGTGAGTGTACAGATTGATTACTGCAGACTATAATCAAGCAGTGCCTCGTTTAATAGGTCATTTACCAGCGTTGTTTCTGTTGTCCCCTTGCTTTAATCTGATCAGCACTCAAGGGGGCAAGGAAAGCGTGGATGGAAATTCAGGGGGAAATTAAGGAAAGAAGCAGAAGAGGGAAGCATTAAATGAGAAATGAAAATGGAGAAGGAATTGGAAAAGAAAAAGGGAGTTGGTAAGGAAGAAGACAGATTTGAGGAAAATAAAGAGAGACAGAATAATGGATAAGGTGGAAAGATGGAGGGGGAAAGTTGAATGGGAAAGAAGACGGAGAGGCGAGGAAAAAGAAATGAAAGGAGGGAAAGGAGAGGAAAATTGAAGGAAAGAGAGAAAGAAAGAAAGAAAAGAAAGAAAGAATAAGAAAGAATAAGAGGAAATATGAAAAAAGAAAGTAAAAGTTAAAGGAAAAAGGCAAGGAAAGTAGTAAAGACTAAAAGAGAATATAACTTTTATGTCGAAGTGTAGTAAAGTATTGTAGCGATGAGAAAGATAGAGTCAGAAAAAATGGAAGGAAGGGAGCGGTAAAAAAGAGGGAGAGAGGGAGAGGGAGAAGGGGAAAAGAAAAAAGAAAGAAAAGGAAAAGACGGCGTAAAAGCAGCAACGTAATCCCTGGCATGGAAAGGGAGGAGTGTGAGAAAGATTTGATGACAAAAACAGAGAGGGGGGAGAGAGACAAACGAAAAAGTGAGAAACTGACAAAAAATGGATGAGAGAATAGAAAGAAAGTGAGTCGAGTGTGAGAAGGTTCAGTGAAGACAGAAGAGAGCGAGAGGCAAAAGAAAAGGAAGGAAAAGAACAAAGCAAACGAAAGGGGGGGGGAAGGAAGAAGATGAAACAAATAAAGTCGATGACAAAGAGACAAGCCAGTTTAGAATGAGCCGTGAGGGGGGGGGATGCTGTAAAAAAAGCAAAAAAATTACAAAAAACAAGCAAAAAAACAGAAAAAGGGTGGAGACAAGATGGAATTTTGCAACGGCAGTGACAGGAATGGAAGGGGTATATAACTATGATGAAGCTCGGGATGAGTAGCCGATCGGACAATAGAAAAAGTGAAAGTCTTAAAAATCTGAACCCTACCTCTGTGAGTTTTACGGCTTTAGGGTAGGGGAGAGATAGGGAAGCAAAGAGAAGGAAGGAACAAGGGGTCGAGGTTGAAATGGCTGTTTAGCAGCGGCTGCCTCGGTCACATCTGACTGACTACAGCCAGATGCAGACAAATATCTGTTATCTGAACAAAACTAACAGAGCAATCATCTAGTCAGAACGGAGCTAGAAGGAGAGTTACGGTTAAATAAAATAAATACACTTTTTTCTTAACACTAAAATGGTGACAAGCAGCAGCCATGAGGGGTTGGTTGCACCACTGTCCCGTGTCTTCATGAGCAGTGACATTTTGTGATTATTGCAAACAGCACAGCAGTAACTGAACGACAGGAAATAACCATGAAAGACGGCCGCTCTTCTGGGCATTTTACTTTGTAAATTAAACATGCGGCTTGTAAGTGAAAGGAACAACACATTTCCTTTAATGTCAAACAAAAATGTCAGAGAGTATAAGAGCCATTACTTGATCAATTTTGAACCGGTATTTGTTTTTCCTCTGCTGGGAGAGTGCTGAGATTGAGCACAAATAAGATGTCCGGCAGCTGCTATATATAGATTCTACTTGCTGCTTGGCTGGTCATCTGGAAATCATTCGTTGCTAATTCACCCTTCATTGCTGCTACAACAAAATAGACATTGAGAAGGAGGGGTGGGTTGTTGCAAGGTGGAATTTTATTGATCTAATGAAAACATATTCAAAAATGGATTCAAACAAAATCTCCATTTTCTTTCCTCGTGATTTGTGGGAATAAGAAAAGGATTGTTGATAAAATAAATTTTAGTCAAAAATCTATGCAGGAAAATCAAAATTATGATGCAGCAAGAAGTAAAATTAAACTAGCATTCCAAGGGAAATTATGAATCACTGCCACCCACATATTCTGTGTTGGGGGTGATCAATTAAAAAGTTGGAAAAAGGGGTGATCAATGAATAAGTTACTTCTCTCGCCTTTTGTTGGGCTGTGATCACTAAAAAAAGTTTGAATTTTCAAAAAACACAAACTAGTGACCAATTTAGCATAAACTTACGTTGAATATTGAATCCCCACTTAAAACCTATTTTGGAGGGGATTTTGCAAAATACAAAAAAAATTTTCTTTGCTGATTGAGGGGAGTATGTGTGCAAAATTTCAAGTTTCTACTATGAACGGGTAGGGCTGGGCCAAATCCAGATACATAGATAGATACATAGATACATATAAATGTCAGAACACATGAATAACGTAAACCCAGCAACAGTGATTAAACCAGTCATTTGTAGGTAGCAATGATTAAAAATCTGATTATACAAGATTTGTTTCCATATGTTTTGTTTCTATAAAAAAACGTGTGAACAATGTTATTCCTTTCTCCAAAAGTTGTGCATTTTCATTGGTTTTCTATTCTTTCTTTCTTTTAGCATAAATTTATGTTTTCAATTTGAAAACTTTGGAATAATGCTCCTTTGATTGCTAGAAGTAATATTACAAAAGAAAAACACTGCTTGTTTTCTAAGCAGGGGAAGAGCTGCAAAACAGGGTAAAACATTTACCCTTGTGGCAATTCCAGTAAAGAGTATTAGAAAGACGTAATTCAATGACATAATTATTTTGAAACTCCTATAAAAGAGTCTTATTCATTTATTTATGTTCAGCGAATAATATAATATTTTACTAGTATGAATTCTAGAGTGTAGTCTTGTATTGCCATGCAGAATTCAGCTAATTTTCCCTGCACAGATGAATTTAATTGTAAACTGTATCACTGCATTGCATATAATATACGTGTGTGAGGGTGCTCAGCCGTGAGACCATTACTACTGTGTAGTGAGTTCAATCCTAACTGGATGCCCTAGACTTGTGGCTTTATGCCAGACTAATCTAATACTTAGTAAATACCTAATATTCATGAAGATTATATCTTTTAAATATGCATATGATTGTCTGCTAGACTGTAAAAGTCCATGGAACATGGATATTTGCTACTGCCATATTTTTAAGAATGATAATATTTCTTTTAACTGAAAACGAAAAGATACAAAACTTTGATCTTAACCAGAGATTGTGATTGTGCTTACAGGAAAATGATTTTTCCTGGCATTTTCTTGATTTTTTATATAAACTTTCCAGATTTGGTTCAGCTACACAACTATTAGTCAGGCATAAGGCCACTACAATGGAGTACCCAATGAGGATCTAACTCACTTCAACCATTACACTACAGAATACACACCACACACACACATACACACAAGCTCATATAAACACATTAATAGGTCATCTCATTTTCTTGTAAGACCATTATCTTGACATCTCAATAATGTACTTGCCTCTAGTGGCTTTTGAACCCATCTCAGAGCATTGCATGTATTGATAAAAGTATGAAACAAAAAAATCACCCAGTATTGCCCCAATATGTCCTCTTAGTAATGTATGGGAATTTCTATTTAAGAGCAATAACTTAAAGAAGAACAAGAAGAGCAGGAAAGGAAAAGAGAAAGTGGAAGAGAAGAGAGTAAAGAAAGTAAAGGAAAAAAAAGTGAGCAACAATGCAAAGAATAAGAACAATAATAAGATGAAATCCTTTTTATTTTAAAACTCATGGAATGTTATAAATATTTCAGTGTGTCTATTATTTTTGTCCCAATCTTTCTTCCGCTACCTCCAAGCTTTTGTATCTGTTGTCAAGGGATTTTCCTTTTGCCGTTCGAATATCCAACATTCTTGGATTGGATTCAGAAATGCCAAAAATAACAGCTGTTGAAGCCACAGAATGGATGCCTCATACGTCTTCTTTTTCAGGCCTTTTTGTTTACTAATATCAAATTGTTTCTTTTTGTAGACACACTTTTTTCAGAAAGCCAATTCGGTTAGAACATCACTCAATTTAAATGTTATTCCTTGTCTTTCTCTCGTCCTTTTCTTTTTCAACTTAATTTTCATGTTTTCTTTTTTCTTTTCTCTTTTTGACATTATGATTCTTAATCTCTTCTTTTATTCATTCTTCTTTCTTATCTTCTTTTTCTGTTGCATTTTTTTATTATTTTTCATTTCTTTCTCTTCTTCAACATCATATATTTATGTCTTGTTTCATTTTTTGGGGTATGTTGTTTTTTATTCTCCTTTATCACTTCCAGATCCTTTTTTGTTTTCTTTTCCCCACCCTCATAGCATTACTCTTTCTCTGCTTCTTCACCACATGTAACCATTTTGAATTCTTGTTTTTATCCTTCATTTTCTTCTTCAAATCATTAATATCAATTTCTTCATTTGCTACTCATACCTTTTCTTCTTCTAACTCTATATCATCTTATTATGAATATAATTTTTTTTCCATTTTTTTGTGCATGGTTCTCCTAAAAGTTAAAAATGCCATTAGGTTTCTGTTGTTTAGTCCATAATAGCCCTAACTAAGCAGATAGAAAGACATGAAAATCCCCGGTGCTTGCATCTTTAACTCATTTTTTCTCCTGTCTCTCCTTTTCAATACAGGATGGACACAATCTCATTGTTTGTCTTTATTTTCACAAAACCTTAATTAAGCTGTGAGTACAACTCTTAAATGGCCATGTTCAACTCATTAATAATATTATGAAATGAAGCTGTCGGAACTATCTTCCTATCAGTTGCCAACAATAATATTCTGGAAAATTCAAAATCCCTAAATTAGAAGACTCCTTACAATTTAAATACTAGTTAAATATATAAAATTGCAGCCTTTTCAATATATTACATGAAATATTTTTATCAATCTTTTGTATCTTCTAAAAGTTGAACTTTTTCTCAATGAATGAATACAGTTTAAAAGTTTCTATACAAAAAGATTTCCATATTATTTTCATGTTAGATATCTTTAGTAGCAACAGTATATTAGTGTCATATGAAAGATAAAAGGTATTTTTATTTTTGAAGAGAGGATGTATCTTTTGTGGATTGTGTATCAACAATTACTTTAGTTTCTTCTCCATTTATTAAATGTGAATACCATCATGGATGAATTTGATGGTCTTGATCAATGTTAAAGAAGAGTATTGAAGACCGAGAAATCTTGTTAGAAACCATCAATCAAAACTGGCACCAAAATTATCAACATAGGTTTCTTCAGTTTTCAAGTTAGTCTGGCTGACTATCTATGTATGTATGTATCATGTATACAGCCACACCAATGGATCTAGAGGGCTGACAATTGAAACATTTATTCCTTATTATGTCTAGAAAAAACAGTTTTTTGTTCCCCCCCCCCAATAGGTTTTTAGTTCACTTTGCAATGTAAGTTTATGCTAAATTGATCCCTTAGTTTGTGTCTAGCAGTGTTCAAAGAATTTGAATTTCAAAATGGCCACCTTAAATTTCATAGAAAAACTGGCAACAATTCTTTCTTAATCTTAATCTAAATTGTTTTTAGATATGATTTAACCTGGTTGCCAAGATTCTACACCCCAAAATGATAACTTCCACTTTCCGATAGGCTTGATTATTTAGAAAAATGCATATTTTACATAAATACACAAAAATGTCAATAAAACATAAAACCCACAGTTATATAAGGCTATAATTTATTTTCTGATATGAATGCTATATAATTAAAGAATTGAATTGATGAAAATAAAACCAAATCAATAAAATCAAATAAAAACCAAATTAATTATTTTATTATCTGAAGATTTTGTTTTGGATTTAGCTAATACAACAAAATAGTTTTTGCTTTCAGTGTTTGTTTGCTACCAATATATCTCTTGAGATCTTTGGAAGAACTTTGTTAGACTTAATTATAATTATGCAAAGCGTATTATGATTATGACCAAGCAGAAAGTGAGGTTGCTCTTATCAAATATATTGCTCACAGAACTTCCCCATATCTTGGAAACTATTAAATATAGAAGCATGTGTTTTTTTTACCATTCAATAACATGTCTTTGGAAGATTCATTTAAATTTCTTTCTTTTTTAAAAGCTTAATAACTCTGAAATTAATGAAGATAGAAACATAGGGTTTTCCCCAATCGATAGCCCATTATTTTAAGATTTATCACATGGTTGTTTATAGTAGTTGAAGAATTATGGTAGTTTTTCTGAAGCAAGTCATTCTTGGTTTCCCTTGCTTAGACGGATGTAAAATACGGTAGCTAGACACATCATATAGACAGCGTTATTTTACATCCATATAAGCAAGGAGATATGATAAACATGCGATCAAAATAATTTGTTGCCATTATTTTACCTTGAAAATATGTAAGACTTTATCAAGACAAAACTTGGACAAAACTTGGACAAAACTTGGACAAAACTTGGTTAAAAGAACTAAAAGCAATCTGGTCAAATCTGGTCAAATCTGGTCAAATCTGGTCAAACCAAAGTCCAAGTTGGAGTTGAGTTTGTTTTGCCCTCATAACCAGAACAAGAACCATTCCCTACCTTGATTTGAAATCACGACTAGGTGATTGTTAGGCTGCTCTCTTACCAACTGAGCCAAACTGACAAGTCTCATATTTCTATGAATTTATCGCAACCGAGTAGAAGGCGATGTCGCTCTTAACAAATGTATTGTTGCGACCAAGCTAAAAGCGAGATCACTCTTATGAAATGTATTGGTCACAGAACTGCCCCATATCTTGAAAACTATTAATGATAGAAGCATGAGGTTTTTACCATTCGATAACACATCTTTTGAAGATTCATTTAATTTTTTAAAAGACAATGCGACCCAGGCCAGGCCGGGCCCGCCTGGAAATTGGCTATGGAAGAAATTATTAAATTATGGAGTGGATCCATCAATTTTCTCCTCTCCTCTCCATCGTAGCTATATATTCACACAAAAAATAACTCCAAAAGTTCTGAATGAATTGCAATGAAATTTTAGGGAAAGGCACGTAGTTGAGTACAAAGAAAATCATCAAATTTTGGGGCAGATCCAGGAATTCTTTTTTGATCGAGAGATACATTTTCATTTTGTTTTTCATTCACTTATGTATTCACTCATGTTTGCCCATACACTATCTCTAAAAGTTAACAATGGATTCCAATGATAGGTTGGCCTTGGGCTTAACCAAGAACAGATTAAATTGTGGGGCGGATCCAGGAATTCTTTTCACTTTTACCTCCGCTGCATCCTAACTATTTCTATTTTAAATCCTAATTGAGTTATATCTTCTGTCATTTGAAGACTCAGCTACTTCATTGCAATAATTTTCATTTCTGCTTGGTCTGTGTTGATTTTAGAAAAAAGTATAACTAATCCATTATCCTTTTAGATGTCTGAATATATCTTTTGTGATTTAGAAAACACTAATTTGTCTAAAATATTGGTTATAGCAACATATATTTTAGGTGTATACGTGAGATGAACATACCTCTCAAATATTCTGTTAATCCTCTATGTTCTGGTCGCTTCTAGAACCTTCCTCTCCATATTTAAGCCTACCAGCATTGCAACCATCATTGATGGATTCATTTTCAATTAATCTGGCTGTGTACATTGCTAGTTATTTAGATATGCTCAATCAATTCTTGTTTACATTCATTGTGTAAGCGAGGGAGCATTATATACTCAGTTTTAGTGAGGATATCCTTCTAGTTTTATTCAATTAGTTTTAGTCTTTGTAGTTGAATTAATATGTATGTTGGCTTCAGCTTATGATTGGTGTTGATATAGTAATCATATGATTCTTTAATAAATGTGTGTGTGTATTCACATACAGAGGCACAGATATATATGTAGGTACATTAATAAGTCCACAGCCCAATAATGAAAAAAAGCACTTATTTATTTATACAACAAATATCTATTTTTCAACATAATCTCCTTCTTGTCAATCAGTGGTGAATATTAGTCACATAGATTGAACATTCAGATCAAAATTCAGCTAATAACTATGTGTAAGACTACAGATTTAGTCATCCACCCTCGTACATTCATATAGACATAGGGGTATTATAAAATCTTGTCATATTTATAAATACCAGTTGCATATGCTATATGTAAAGGTGTAAATATTGAATGTTTTTAAAACAATTATTATCAGGGTATTGTTATTAATATGAAAATAAAATGATGGTAATCAGAACAATTATTTTCATCACTATGCATTCTAATAAGTGGTTCTTTTGATAAAGAATAAAAAGGCAATCCCATTCAAGTTCAGAAAATTGATCAGCATTGATGACTTAATAGTTTGAAAGAGCCCCAAAAACACCATGAAAGATGCTTTTTGAGGATTTGATAAACTTCATAACATATCGAGAAGATATATATTTCAAATTTTGACTGAATTTTACACATCTGCTAAAAATGCTGACAACATAATTAATAACAATGAATGTACATTTTTTACTACATCCAGTTATACATGAAACCCTCATAACTCTTGAAAAATCTAAAAGTATTATTTGTTTATCCATTCAGATGAATAGAAATTTTTCTTTTTAATGATGCAGACTATCTAAAGAGAATAAATAAATAATTTGGTTATAACTTTTGTATGAATATTTGCCAAATCTATAAAAATCTGTATACAGTATTAATATGTAAAGCTCTTCTTTTTTTCATTGATTAGGACAATTTCTGGATGCCCAAATGAGATGAAACTTTGCAGACTTTGGAATAAGTCCATAAAAGATTATAAAAGATTAATTGAGTGATAACTTAGAGAGCATCCATGTTACAGTTTTGCACTTAGTGTCAAGGATTTGGGAAAAGAAAATGCAATGATATGAGTCTAAAACACCAGCAAACATCAAAGGGTTTAATATCCTGATTCATTATTTATAGGGTCAATGAAACAATGCACTTTGTTTTATACAGGTATATTTAAAAGATGTTCTCTCTTAAAATCACAAAATGGAAACTTTGGTTGTCTGCATTCTTTGTGCATTTATTAGTTGACTTTAGAATTATTTTCTTTAATGGACAGATTTTAAAAGGTAACAGAGATAAAATGCCACTTTAAAAAGTAGCAATAAAAATATTTTTATAGTTCTATGATGTCAGGTTTAAGAAAATAGAATCTAAAATAAAATTTAAGTATTAATGTTTTTGGAAAAAAGAAAAGCTTAGCATTACACAATTATCTTTGATACTGAATTAGCTGTGAAAAAAGATCACATTGTACTTTTTCATTTCAGAATGTTTTTATTGTAGCTTATTTGATACGTTACAAGGTTTATTTTACGACAATTAATATGGAAATTTTGACACTGTCTATATTGGTGACATTCTGCTAGTTGTATTCCTTAAGGCTGTGTCATTCCTGAATTTGAAAAAAATTAAATACCATAATAAAAAGAAAGAAATATGTTCCTTAGTTTGTGTGTGAATTAAAATAGTATTTCAATATTAGTAAATATCATCTGCAAATTTTAATTTTTCCATAACTCATTTTAAATGTTTGTTACAAGAGATTAATTTTTTAAAATTTAATTATTTAATTTTATTATTCTGAAATATTTTTTTTGAATTTGTGAAAATCAGTAACACAAAAAAATGAAATATTTAAAACAATGTTTTAATATTTTAAGTTTATTTTTCAAATAAAATCTACCATAAAATAGTGAAAAGTTAATTTTTTAACGATGTAAGCTAAATTTAGTGAAATGTTGAAAATCTTTTGGTCATTTCAAACTTCAAAGTTAAAAACAGCTAAATAATGTTATGCTATTCAATCAATGGTCTAGAAATTAGTAAAGATTGGTCATAAATGTTTTTACTCTCTGCAGATTTAATTTGGGGTTTATTTAAACTATTTTATAAAGATTGAAAAATAAATAAATAAATAAATAAATAAAAGCTTATCAAAAGAAATAATGAAAATGAAGCAACTCTTCCAGTTTTGTGATTGTTTTTATATTTTCCTGTTTAGGATTAAAATATGTTGTAGGATTTTTATGGAAAATAAATTTATAATCTATTGCAATAAATATCTAAAACGGAGGCCAAACTCATCGCTGGAAGGATATGGATTCTCATAAAATGAATCACGATGATAAGAATTGAACAAGAGAATTAAATTCTAGTAACATAACAATACATTATTGTCAAAATCCAGTCAAAGTCGGATGCTGGAGTTGACTTCACATTAAACCAAACTGATATATAAAATAAATAAATACATTTATAAAATTAACATTTCCCTTCCATG
>VCCN01004615.1:1165906-1176230 GCA_006491835.1 Architeuthis dux | reverse complement strand
TATGATAACTGTCAGCAAAGCGACAGGTCATGGACTAGTACAGACAAAAAAGAGCGGTGGGTGGCTGTGCAAGATGTGTCTGCATCTTATTTTTACTCTGATTCAATTACCTAAAAAAGTTTGTTTGCTTTATTAAGTAAAACTAAATAACACATTTTTTTTCAACATAATGTTTTATTATAACAACAGATTCACCATTTTGTTCCACTATCTTCTGCTATCTTTCAAGCAATTTCATAATTTTGTCCTCCCAGAACTTTTTATCTTTCTCAGCAAAGAACTGCTCAGGGTGCCTTTTACAATCTTCCAGGTAATTGACATTTTTTTCATTAAGAGAACTCTGTAAAAACTGGAAAAAAATGGTAATCTGAATGTGCAATATCTGCTGAATATGCCAGACGAGTGAAAACTTCCCAGCTAAGCTGCAACAATTTCTGCCTAGTGACATGTGATGTCTAGTGCTCTACTGATGGAATATTACATCTTTTCTCTTAGCTAATTCTAGTGCTCTCCTGATGGAATATTACATCCTTTCTCTTAACTAATTCTAGATACTTTCATCAATTCCTGCTTCAATTGGGAGCAGTACTTATTCAAATCAATTGTTTCATTCTCCAGAGTCCCCTCCTCTTCTTGCCATATACAAAATTTGTTTAGATGAAAAACCAGACTTTTTTACAATTAGTAAAAAGTTTATTTCTCTTGTCCCATGATCTCTTGCTTTCCATGTTGTTGCAGAGTATCCACTTCTTATCACCCATCACAATTTGATTCAGAAATTGCACACAGAATCACAGTCCAGTAGGTTGTAATTTATATGGAAGCCATACACCAAAGCCACACATATCCAAACTGGTGCAGATGATTTTCAACACTTGATTTGGATATTTCGAGTATGTTGGCTATCCCCTGCTTCGTATAACATTGATTATTCTCAAGTAATGTCTTGATTTGATTGTTCTACTCGACCATGGAGCATCATTCAACAAGAAATCTCCAGCATGAAACTTTGCAAACCACTTTTGACATGTTTAATCATTCACAGTACCTTCTCCATAAACTGTTTTGCTTTTTTTTGTTTGCATTTCAATGTTAGAACCAACAAACAAAAATACATCAATTTTGACAATTTAAAAAAATAAATGCATGTTGATATGACAGTTGTCACAATACTATCAAAAGCAATCTTTTTCATAAAGTTAGTTGACACTAAATGCTCCAAATGCTATCTGATGGCAAAAACAGAATGAACTTTTCAGGTAACCCAATATGATACTGCGAATAAAAGTTATTACTGGTTGTAATATCAATAAATTGAATAAGGAAATAAAAAATGGAAAAATAGGACTAATCTTGAAAATAAAGTCATCTAAAGTTTCATTTAATTATTTATTTATTAATGACAATAGGAATGTCACAATAAGAAAAGAGAAATCAATTAAGATATAAATAGCAACAGAAAAAAGATCAAATTTAAAATAGATTTGAAGAAAAAAGATTTTTTGGTTCATTAATTTAATTCTTTTTATCATTTTATCATGTATCAATTTTTAGTTTTTGTCTATAGTTTTTGATATGCCTAGTTTTTGTCTGTAATACACTGTAATACACTGTAATACACTGTAAATCTCAAATGTTTTTATCTTCTTTTACACAGCCATTTCTTTCTTTTATTCAAATTGTAATGAAGAAAATAATTTCATAACAAAATTTGAATGAATGCCGAATCATGTAATAAAGTCCATTGAAATGTCTGCTACAATATGTTCATTTCTCAGCACAGAGTCTAAAACAATGTCTTTGATGTTCTAAATTTCCATTCTTAAGAAAGCAAAATTATACTCATTTTCTTTATGATAATTACAATTAAGAAAAATGCTATGACTGCTTTTTGCAGTTTTAATAAATCTCATAATTCAATAGATTTATATTTTTTAAATTTGATTTCAACAAGAAATAAATGTAATACAAAGTTGGACAAGAAATAATATGTTAAAGCACCCTACAAAAACATCATGTAAGCAAAAAAAGAATTTAAATCATATCTTATGAAAAACATTTCATAATTTTTTTTTAATGATTTTTTCACAATAAAACTCTCAAGATAATATTGGTTAGATCAGGATATATATTTGTATATTTCCTTATTGCTACAGTTATTGTAATTCTTTTTATTAATGATGCTTTAATATACCTTGGAATTTTTACAAAAATATTATCAGTTTTTGTTTTTATTCAAAAGAATTGAAGACATTGAATAAATAAAATCATACTCCATACTCCAAGCGATTTAAAACCAACAATTATAAGATGCTAGAAAAATCATTTACTCAACACAATAAAAATTGATTATAATGTTGTATATGATGTGGAGGAGAGATAAAATGAAGACATCATTGAATAGTAAACTGGTTTATTCACATTCATAAACCGGATATTTCCATGAGTTTCTGTTCTGCATCTTTCCTCTGAAATCTCTGGTCCAACAAACAATGGAAGCCTAACATTGATCCTAGTCAATAATAACTGCATAGAAAATGCAAAAATAATTGCCACTTTCGATTAACATCAAGTGGAATTATTGCTGTTTTGGTGGTTTCAATATTTAAGCCCTTCTGCTACCAGTATCAGCCAGAAGTTCAATTATATTTTCTTCAGAAGTAGCAACTCTATAAAGAAATAGTTTATGTATTCAGGTAATTCTTTCTTAGAGTACCTGGAATTGAGCCTTTGAAAATATATGGTTTGGGTAAGAAACTAGCTTAATCCTTTTATTTAAAAAAGCGCTATAACAACTTAGAGCTATAACTTATATGAAACACACTGTGAGGATCAAACTTGCTCCCTATAGTTTGTGAAATTAATTAAATATACCTTATATCGGTCAATAGATACTGTACAGTAATTAGATCAACATAGGTTTCTACCAATTGTTTCCCAGCTCCTCATCTTTTATGATGAGCGTGGGTTACATAGTTTTGTAGGAGAAGGTGTAGCAATATTTGTCCATTCCCTCTCTAGGTTAGTCTTGAAAATGACTAAATAATTATTGGAATAAGCCTCACATAAGTAAAGAGTAAACTTATGAATGATTTGTGAGACTGTTTTCTCATGGATATGTATGAGTAAATATTTTTTAGATAGCAAGCAAGCCAAAAAACTATCTTTATATTTCCCCCTCATAACCTTATCTCTTTATTCTTTCTCATTTCTTGGGACATCTATAAATTGAATTCAAATTCTAGTATATGTGTGCTGGTATCATTTTTACTCACTTTGGGAAAGGCATGAATCCAGTGTTCCTTGAAGATTTAGTTTACCAAGGCCATAGAATAAATGCCTGCTATATTAAATCAGAAATAGTGCCACTTTATTAATAAATTCATATATTTAACTTTAATTCTCTTTTTCTTTTCTTTTTTTCCAAATTATTTTCTCTGCTGCAACTTCTCTTGAAACAGTGATCTGACTGTTGCATAATAGTACCACCCACCCACCCACTAATAATCAAAGATTAGAAAACTTTATTAAGCAGCACAGCAGTGGAACAATACAAATTTTATTTTTGTTTTCTCTCTTTCTCATCTGATCAAGAAGTCAGTAGACATGGAATTTAAAATTTCTGTCTTGTCTAATATCGGAGGAGATTTTCAGGAATGGAATTTCTGTTTTGTTTGGTTGAGTAATGTATTCTTCATTGTAGGTCAATGGTCAAGGCGGCGCATTGCCTCCTTACAAGAACTGCATGCATCACTGGAGTCCACAACATATTTATCCTGTTTGCATGTTTCCGTTCTTCGATAATCGGGCAGCAATCCTTGGTCTAAACTCATGCTTTTCAAAATCTTATTTTCTCCCCTTCCCTTCCCCTCTCCTTTACGAGTGCCATCAGCTCTCCTCCCTCTCCCCCCCCCCACACTGCTGATTGAGTCTACTTCCAAAAAGAGCCTGTTGTTAGCTGCCACGGTTCTTAAAGCTTTTTGGTATTTTGAATGTTTCTGTAATGCATATTTGCTTTTGTCTTTTACAAAGTCTTGGAGGAGAAAGAGGAAAAGATTAAACCATAGAGTAAGTGAGAGAGAGAGAAACAAAGTAGGAGAAAGAGAGGCAGAGTAGAAGGCAGATAGGGAAAAAATGAAGGAGAATGAAATGGAGAGAGAAAAAGTAGAAAGGAATGAAAGTAAGTGAGAGAGAAAAAGATTTTGAAAGAGGGTAGGAAAAAGAAAAGATAAAGAAAACTAGAGAGAAAAAAGAAAGAAGTAGGATTGGGGGTTGTGAGTGAGTGCAGGGAAAGCTTAATATTTCAAACATCCCGGATTTGGAAGCTTGTCAGTACATCCATACATTTTGGATGACTAGCCTTAATACCCTCTGTGAATTCAAGATCCACAATGTCTCCATTTCTGACATTTCTCCTTATTTGTAATTGACTCTTAAACTCCTTTTGTTCTCCACTCCAGCCAATGGTCATTTAGTACACACCTAAGCTCCTGAGGATCTGTTCGCCAATGACTAGTTTGCAGGCTGATTTGCCACAACTGCCATCACTTATTATTCAATGGATTGCTTTTCAATGGCAATTGTGTGTGAATATACAAAGTTTATAAGAATTGGCAAATAAATGAAGCCTGCAATGGCAGTTGGAATGGAAATCTAATAGTGGGGGCGAGGGAATCCTTATGAAAAAAGAATGTCAGGATTCTGGTAGTTACAGTGGTGATCAAAGAAGACGTTAAGTAACACTGATACAGGTGCTGATGAGAGTGCTAATGTTTGAGAAAAAGTGGTTTACAATGATGGCTGTGGTGGCTTTCTTTGAGAAAGGGTGTGTACTAGCAGAGATGGTAACTTGTAAGAAAAATGGAAAGTAATCATACTGATAGTGGTAGTGATTGGGCCCAAGACAAAATGTAGATGTGAGAAACAGTGGTGGCGCCAGGTCAGGGCAAGCCCAGGCATTAATCAGGCTCCCAGCAGCCTTGACCAAGCCTTGACCAAGCCTTGACCAAGCCTTGACCAAGCCTTGCCCGGGCTCACAAAATTTAATCTTAATGTTATTACTATAATAGTATTACTTATATAAAAACTTTGCCCGTCCTCATAATTTTCTGTCTGAACCTTATAAGGGTGTAATAATGACTGTGATGGAGAACACTTAAGATGTAATGTCTAAGAAAAAGAGGAGAAAGTAAAAGTAATATTGAAGATATTGGTTTTGAAAATGGCAGTGTGTAAAACTTGTGAGAAAGAATAATGAAAGGGAAAATCCTTACAAATAGAAAGGGAAAAAAGATGCTAATAATTGGGAGTATGTAAGAAAAAAACTTCCCCAAACAAACAGAGAACAAATAACAAGCAGACATCTGGTAACTATACTATCTTATTATAATAGTTTGAACTGCAAAAGTTAAACAGAGATAGCAATTTTATTCTAGTATCTGCAACAAAAGTTGGTAAGAATGATAAAGCTGATGATATCGAAAATAGACTCTTGTTATACATAAATCTGATTTTCTGAAACACAACTGCAGGCACTGCCAATTATCATTTCTTTAGTTGATATAATAAACAATTCTTTCTTTTTATGCTTTTTTTCAGATATTCTCATTGTTTTCTAAGATGGGAAGTGGCAGTAATGATGGTAACGGTTAAATAGATTAAAATGATACAGAAGAGCTGTACATCGCACAAAACAAGGTTAACCGAGAAACCAAGGAATAAAATTGAAAGCCATTGTACTATTTGAAAAAAATGTGAATGCAATCATTGCTTTCAAATCAATATTTGAACATTCTTTCGAGAAGAGCAGGGATTTCATTAATAATCTTTTACTAATATTTCTTTCATCTTAATTCCAGTTGCTTTTTATCACAACTCCCAGATCATCATTCAACAATCGTTAGTAAGCAGTGTGGATCGGAAATCAAAAATAAGCCTCCAGCTTTTGTACAAATAAATATAGGTCTGCTTAGTCACTCAATAGAAACCATCATGTTACCAACATCTTTTGGCAGCATGCCAAGTTGGGGGGAATCAATTAAAAAAAGGTGTGATCAATGAATAAGTTAGTTCTCTTAGCTTTTGTTAGATCACTAAAAAGTCTGAATTTATAATAAGGAGTAAATGTTGAAATTTTCAGCCCTCTACCCCATTGGTGTGGCCTGTACATGTGATACTTATATAGCCAGCCAGCCAGCCGGACTGACTTGAAAACTCAAGAAACCTATTTTGACAGTTTTGGTTGACAGTTTCTAATGAAAAAAGGAAATGTTTTAAAACTGAAAGAAAAACTTCTAAATTTGTAAAAGTATATCTTCAAACTAAATTCAATATCTGACCCCAAAATTGTGTCATAAACCTTCGAAATGGAGAGCTATGTGATTTGGATGAGTTGCAGTGCGAGCTAGTCCCCAAAATACCCTTTTAGATCATGCATCCCCGCTGGTCAATACAGTATTTTGTCTTTTGTATCAAGTTTAATCCTTACTGGGTGGCCCACTAGTGGCCTTGTGCTAGATTAACTTAAGCTTAATAAATCATTTTTGGTCAAAGAAATAGGAGAGATCATTGGTAGTGATATTGAAAATGGAAAAAAATGGTGGCAATCATATAAGGAGAAAATAAGATTAATAATATTGTTAGTAGTTCAAAAGATGTAGAAATCTGTTGGTGTTGGTGATGCTGATTGTCAATTCTGATGATTGATGTTTTTCATCCTGACTCTAAAAGAAGGTGATGAATGCTGATGGAGGCAATTATACTGAAAATAGAATTATGAACTATGACACTGGTTAAGTAAAGATTGGGAATTGACAATGTGGTGATGGTTTCTAGGATCTACAAGGAAGTAGCAGTAATGACATTGGTAGTATTTAAGACAAAACTGGGGCAAGTAGTTGAAATGATATTGTCAAGTTTATCTGAGGGCCGAAGTTGAGTACCAAAATCTGATATAAAACTATCAGAAAGGAGATGCATAATGTTGGTGATAGAAAAAAGGATGCAGAAACTGATTGCTATAATAAAGGTGGTGCTTAAAATAGAAGACAAATGCTGATCAGAATACAGAAAAAGGATAGTTAAGTTAACAATGACTGAAAATTGTGGTGGTGGCTTTTAAAACAGAAGTGGGGATGAGGTTGTGGTGATAGGGCCAAAGATTGAGAAGCAGCTAAACAGTGGTGATGATATAGGAGGTAACTGAAATGGAAAGAAATGGGTAATGAGGGCGATTACAATGATAGTGTCCAAGATCTTGAAGGAGATAGCAATGGTAGTGATGTCTAAAATAGAGGAATTGAGTATAGATGATGAGTTAATTATGATTTTGATGATGTTAAAGCTATGGAAAATATGTATTGGCATGTAGTACAATTAGTGGAATTAGTAGAGAAGTTGAATGTCAATTTGATTATAATGCTGGAGATATAGAAATAGCTTCCTAAGGGGGTTGTTATGAAATAGAAGATAGTGAATAAAGATAACATGGAGTTTCTGGTGAAGATGATTATACTCAATATAGGCAAAGAACTAATAATCTTAGTGATCCAAAGATAACAGACAAGGTTAGTAACGATGGCGTCAGGGTTGGTTGTGTTTAAATTCATTTTAATAATAGCAATGGGGATTTGGTAAAAATAGAGAGGAATAATTGTGATGATAGTAATAGAGAATGGCCACGATGGCAATGATGTTTAACATTTGGAAGAGCAATGGAGTGGTGTTAATGGAGAAGGTGGAGGGTATTACATAGAAGAGGTAAATATTTGATGATCATCTTAAACCCCACTCTCCCTGCAAGAAAAAGACAAGAACAATTAATGTCATTGTTGGTTTTCTGTGGCAAGAGTGTTACGTGGTGTATCTAGTAGAATGAGATGGGTAATAATGATAATGATCTTGGTATATAAAATAGACATAAAAAGAAATGTTGACCATATGGGGTGGTGATAAGTAATGAGGAGTTTAAAATACAGTGAGAAAGATGATGATGATGATGATGATGATGATGATGATGATGATGATGATGATGATGATGATGATGATGATGATGATGATGATGATGATGATGGCAGTGGTTGTGATGATGCTCAAAAGAGGACGAGTAACATGCTGATGATGAGGATGATGACGTTGGTGGTTGATGGACAACTCAGGGCTTTAAACATGTAGTCTAACAAAATCAATACACAACTGACCTCACTTTGGTTAATTCTGCCTGCCCGCCTGTCTGATGATAGCATTGGCATCAATCAGCACATCCTGTTGTTGTATCTTTATAGATTCTTAATAGCATTTAGCAGCCTCCTGCATTAGCATAGAACTACATTCACCATTAATTTCTTCTTCTTCTTCTTCTTCTTCTTCTTCTTCTTCTTCTTCTTCTTCTTCTTCTTCTTCTTCCAAGAACCCATCTTTCCTCTGACAAATGATGAAACCTATCTTCTCTTTTCTTTACAGCAGCCATGGCAGCAGCAGTGACAGTGGTATTCTTTTAGAGACCAAAGCCTTTAAGCAAATGGATGCCCTCTCTGAATGAAGGCCTGTCATCCATTCTTAATAACAGGCAAACTTTGTTACCAGTTTTTCTAACAAACACTTTGGGTGATGACACTTTAATCTTTATGTATCTTGCTTTGTTAAGGTCATTACTTGTTTGCAGACAACGTCAGAGTTATTATCATCATTATTACTATAACTAGTTATTACCTGCAAAAAGATTCACGGATATATTTGAATTTCTATATGATGATTTTTTTTATAAAAGTGACTGAACCCGTTTACATGAAAGAGTCCATTCTTTCAAATAGTGGGTAGGAGATATTTTTATCTTTAATTGGAAGAGTACATTGTAACAGACAGAGAAACAAACAGAACTAGCATTCCAAGGGAAATTATGAATTACTGTCATCCATAATCAATTAAAAAGTTGGAAAAAGGGGTGATCAATGAATAAGTTACTTCTCTGGCCTTTTGTTGGGCTGTGATCACTAAAAAATGTCTAAATTTTCAAAAAACAAGCGGGCACAAACAATGACCAATTTAGCTTCAACTTACATTGCATATTAAACCCACCTCTAAAAGCATATTCAGGGAGGGAATTTTGAAAAACCAAAAAAACATTTCCCCTACTCATTGAGGTGAGTGTGTGTGCAAAATTTCAAGTTTCTACGATGAACAGTTAAGGCTGGGCAAAGTCCAGATACATAGATAGATACATAGATACATATAAATGTCAGATCACATGAATAACCTAAATCCAGCAATAAACCAGTGCTGTGTGTAGCAGTGATCAATAAGTAACACTATTCATTATATAAGTAGATTGGTTATATCATCATCACCAATGTTATTG
The DNA here is from genome assembly GCA_006491835.1 of Architeuthis dux. NCBI lineage: Eukaryota > Metazoa > Mollusca > Cephalopoda > Oegopsida > Architeuthidae > Architeuthis > Architeuthis dux. The sequence continues at coordinate 1,166,875 of VCCN01004615.1, read as the reverse complement.
TATCAACATTGTCACCATTATAAGAAATATTTTCTCAATAGAAGCCATAAACCAAAATTGTCAACATAGGATTCTTCAGTTTTCAAATTGGTCTGGCTGGCTGGCTGGCTATGTATGTAAGTATTTCACATATAGGTCACACTAATAGAGCTAGAGGGCTGAAAATTTCAACATTTACTCCTTATTTACTAAATTGTGTTTTTGTTTTTTGAAAATTCACCCCCTTATAGGTTTTTAGTGGGGTTCAATTTATAATGTAAGTCTATGCTAAATTGATCCCTTAGTTTGTGTCCGGCAGCTTTCAGACTTGTTTTTTGAAATTCAGAATTTTCATCACCTTTGTTATAATTTATACCATTGATCTTAATATGATTATCATTATTGCAATTATAATTGTTTTATTGTTTCTATAATCAATATTGTTCTCATCTCATCATCAACATTATTATAATTTACTGTTATTAGAGACCGTCAACCAAAACTGTCACCCAAACTGTCAACATAGGTTTCTTCAGTTCTTAAGCTGGTCTGGCTGGCTGGTTGGCTGGCTGGCTGGCTGGCTGGCTATGTATGTATCAGGCATACAGGCCGCAGCAATGGAGCTAGAGGGCTGGAAATTTAAACGTTTACTCCTTATTATGTCTGGAAAAAACATTTTTTTGTTTCTTAAAAATTCACCTTCTAAATAGGATTTTAGTGGGTGGTTCTATGATTGTGTCATGCTTGTTTTTTTGAAAATTCAGACTTTTCTAGTGACCACTGTAAAGAAAAGAGAAGATAGGTTTCATCATTTGTCAGAGGAAAGATGGGTTCTTGGAAGAAGAAGAAGAAGAAGAAGAAGAAGAAGAAGAAGAAGAAGAAGAAGAAGAAGAAGAAGAAGAAGAAGAAGAAAAGGCAAGAGAAGTAACTTCTTCTTATCCTTATACACCTGCCAAAAGACATTGGTCCCAAGACAGTTTCTATTGAGTG
>VCCN01004615.1:1138750-1160220 GCA_006491835.1 Architeuthis dux | reverse complement strand
TTTTTTTTTAAATACAGACTTTTTAGTGATCAATGGAAAACAAAATGCGAGAGAAGTCATTTTATTTATTTTCTAATTTTTTACCCCCAACACGGCATGCTGCCAAAAGATGTTGGTCACATGACGATTTCTATTGAATGACTAATCAGACCCATTCATTTTTACATTCAACTTTTTTTTTCTACAACACCTTCTTAACCAAAGATTTTTTTCCAAATATACTCTTCACACAAGAGCATTTCTCATCTGAAACCATTCAACCCCTTTTTATTTAGCATGCATTTGAAATGAACACTTCCGAACGAATACAATTTGTATACTCTTTTTTCATACAAAAATAACTGTTAAATGTTAATTAACAAATACATATGTACTGAAATATGAAAGCCTGTGATGTCAACTAAAAGAGAAGGGAAAGTCAAAGTTATTAACAACTTATAGCTTGTAATTTCATATGGCAATGAACTTGCAAGCTGTTGATAATTCAATCTTGCAATATTTACCAGAAATATGGACTTGCACCAAATTTCAAATAAATTCTCACACTAAAGAGTGTAGAGAAGGATTCTGTGAATCTCCAACATAAAATGCCTATTCATTTTAATGCTGATTACTTACCGATCAGACAATTTGGAATAAAATTTGTATAAAGGTGGATATATCTTCTTCAAAAGTAAATAAAATTTACATATATTTTAATTAAAATTGAACACCTAATGAAGAAAGAGGATTCTTCATAATACTTTGAAGATTCTTCATACAAAACAAAATCTTTTAATCTCTAAATAATTTTAATATATTTACCAAATATATGCTATATTTCACCAAATGTCTGTCCATCTATGTTTAGCATAACTCAGGAACCGCAAAACATAATGGGACCCCGGAGCATGTTTTTAGCATGATAGTTTTTGAAAATTCCAAACCTTCAAGTTTTTAGTGGGGAATTTGATTTACATGCTAAACTCTTACTTTGTGTCTGGCTGCATTCACTCTTACTTTGTGTCTGGCTGCATTCACACTGCATTCACACTTACTTTGTGTCTGGCTGCATTCACACTGCATTCTCACTGCATTCACTTTTACTTTGTGTCTGGCTGCATTCACACTGCATTCACACTGCATTCACACTTACTTTGTGTCTGGCTGCCAATACTTACTTTTTGCTACTAGCAGAAATTGCTCTTCTTCTGTACATAGAAGATATGTTGACATATACACCTTCCTCTTGATGGACAGCATTTTCTCAAATTCATTTGCTCCATGTAAACTGTCAATCATTTATTGAGTTTTTAACTATTGTTAATCATCTGCTCAAATTGAAAAATGGTTAATGATTGAATCAAACCAATTTGAACCCCTCCTTTTACACCCCCTCTTTTTACAGCCACCCCCCCCCATATGTCTTATATATCTTAGTTAATTAGAGAGCAAAAGTGCATTTTTAATCACTGCAATCCACAAAAGACCAGTTTAAACACTGTTGCTGGTTTTAAGTTATTCATGTGTTCTGACATGTATATGTATCTAGGTATCCATGTATCTATGTATCTATAGATCTATGTATCCGGACTTAACCCAGCCCTAACCGTTCATAGTAGAAACTTGAAACTTTGCACACACACTCCCCCCAATGATTAAGGAAAACATTGTTTTTTTTTTTAAATCCCTCCCTAAATAGGTTTTTAGTGTGTGTGTGGGCGGGTGTTAAATTTGCAATGTAAGTTCATGCTAAATTGATCCCTTAGTTTGTGTCCATTCATGCTTGTTTTTTGAAAATCAGACCTTTTCAGTGATCACTGACCCCAAAAATGCGAGAAAAGTAACTTATTTATTGTTCACCCCTTTTTAAAAAGTTTTAATTGATCACCCCCAACATGACATGCTGCTTAAAGACAAGTGACTAACCAGACACATTTTTTTGTTTTCTTTTTTATTAAATCATGAATTTATAGTTCAAACCAAAACTGGTATTATTTTCATCAAGGTAACTTAATTTTACCACCACCACTGCTTAATTTACAAGGTAAAAAGCAGCATATATGGGTGGCGGTGATTCATAATTTCCTTGGGAATGCTAGTTATATTATCAAATCCAAAATGACTTCTTAAGAAATTTACCTTAGATATTTTTCCCCTAGATTTTAGTCTTTTATTCATTTCTGCTGCACTCTTTTAACAACTCAGACTTCATCCTCGTATTATTCAGGCTGACCAATACTTAACCTAAATAATTATGGATTATTAATGATCCCAGTGATTCTTGACCCATCATTTGGAGTCATTTGAATAATCCTTTGATCACATCTAAGTTTGCAGTCTTGTGTGACTTCATTACTAAAGCCTTGTGGCTATAAAATGGTCAACTATTATAATGCCTCCTCCACAATGTCTTGCAAGGAAATGGACCCACATAATCAATTCATGGGCAAACACAGAGAGAATATCCGTTTCATAGTGTGCAGTCAGTGTCACATATTAACCTCTCATGATCACACAGAGATGTAGTATTGTCAAGGAAATTGCCCCATGCCAAGTAGTTTGCAAAGAAATGCAAAGTTATCAAAGTCTTGTTCATCATAATATGACTAATGATGGATGGTATGATTTAAAATGCGAATGCTTTATATACTTATTTGCCTCAGGGGACAATTTTGAAACTATGCACAATTTTGTTTTCTCTGATGCATTAAGAATCAAAACAATTTACATTATTTGGCATTTATTTTCGCATCTACAATATGTCAGTAAACAAAATTAGCATGGAATTTATTTATTTATAAATTCATCACCATCAAATAGATATTATGAATGTATTTTCAGATGCCTCATTCTATTTCTTCTGATCTAATTATTAATATTACAACTGTTATTCTTCTTTGTATTCATCTGTGTAACAGATTTGAATTTGAAAGATCAAAAGTTACCTACCAAACATTATATTCAAAATGATATGAAACTGTAATGAGCTACCAAACATTGGATCATAGAACATAAGTTCTATTGTTCAATCCCTGGGAAATCAGGTTGATTAACCTCACCTGCTAATGTATCAAATGTAATCTCTTATTGAACCAAGAAGATCTTCTAATAATAAAAATAAATCATAGTTAAAATCATTAACATTAAAAGATGATTTGATCATATTAATATTGGGAAAATGCAATATGATGATATATTATCATTTGGGTTATTTACATTAGATGTTATGTCTCCAATAGAAAATAGATATCATAAAAATATCAGCATAATATAAATGTTATAATATATATACATTTTTTTTACCTTACCAGGAAACTGCGTTTATCAAATAATTAATACTTCTCATGCTTTTGAAAATCAATATAAAAATACTTTCCATAACTGAAAGTGCTTGAAGATTGAAAGAAAGTATTTCCAATGATTTTTTCTCCTAATTCATTGAGGAAAATGAAAATTGGATTCAGGAGTGAGATTTCGGTGCCATTACTGTCTTTCAGAAAATGGTAATCTGCCTTTGACAAGTGTGATAAAAATAAATAAAAATGTCTTTTTGGTGTGTGAGTTGCGTCAAAATGATTTTGGTCTAGAGATTTGTGAAATGCTGTCAAATATTGTCTCAACAACATCTCATAAAATGTCATAGATGTAACCTCTGCACTTTTTACAAAAAGAACGATTTCTCTTTTGGCAGAATTACTTGGGATTTGGTTTTTCGGGTGTTGACATTCAAAAGAAAAATATAAAGACTCTAACAAATAGTTTTGTCTATTTTTAAGAGCTGTAATCTCTTTCTCTTGCTCCTCCTCTGTCTATCTCCCCCTCTCTCTATCTCAATCTCTCTCTCTCTCAAGTGTCCTATAATCTCTTGTATACCTCATCTGCCATCACTTGTATGACATCATAACCTATAGATAATGTTTTGCAGTATGAAAAGAGAAAAATGGTGATGTTTTTAGTTTAGATGATTTGAGCATTAGATTGAAATAAAATATTGTATATGTATAACAACACAGTAAAGTAGTGAAGTTCAAAATTGAATCTCATCAGGTTGATAGTTCCATTCCAGATGCTGGGTAGGTGAAGCTTCTGCCTGAGAATTTATCTTAACCCTTTATAGGGCACCCCTAAACATATTTTAGATATCAAAACAACTTTTTTGTATGTTAAACTAGACCTAATTACAAGATATTTTCAGTTGGAAGTTTTCTGAATCTTTCTTATTTATGGGGACAAAACCCCCTCTGATGACGTGATCATATATGGTGCCTCACCCAAAAAGTGACCAATAATGGAAAATATGAAAAAATTCAAAATTAAAGTAGAAAGTTAAATAAAACATAGAATTAAAGTATAACATTCAATATAATGAATAGATACAAAAAATTGATATTGACAAAAAGAATAAGACCTCCGGGTTGATTTTAAAATTTTATTGTGCGGGCCAAAAACCAGCTAATTTAATGGGGTATGGTATGCCTCAAAACAGTTTCTGTCTTTGTTCAAGCACAAGTGTACTTTGCAATGCTTGCAGACCACATTGGTGCGGATTATATTGTCTTTGTAGCTACAATATTTGCATGTGGCTGACGGGTCCTCAGGTGATGATATATAATCATTAAGGGTTAAAGAAAAATGTCCTCCATTTTAAAAGCCAGTTTCATAAAAATCTATGATACCAAGGTCATTGAATAAACGTTTTGTATGTACAATATTATTACAGTATGTGTGATACATGTTTAGGAAATTAAATCTTAAAAATCAAGTTGTAGTGTTCAAATCCTAGTACAAGTCTTCTACAGATTTTAATAGAAGTGGGTAGCTCTCATGATGGAAGATGAGCCAAAACTGTGACAGAGCGGACACTGTTGAATTGAAAAGGAGCAAAAGAAAAACAATATTTTCTTGAAGAAATGAAGTAAAAGAATTTTTAAGCAACTCATTAAAAATATGGAAGAAAAAGCAGTGATAAATTATGGAAATCTTTTTTTTAGTTTTGTATCTACATCAGTTTCTGAAGATAAATAATAATTATAACATGTTGTTCAATCCACTTTATATTTTATTTAACTTCTAACAGGATAAAAGCAATTTTGCTTTGTAATATTTGTCAGTTTGATAAAGTCAAAAGAAATATTAATTCTCAAAGACAATGAATTTAGATTTTTTTTTATTCCAGATGAAAATATATAAACTTTCTTCATTAAACATCTATTTTTAAAAAAAGATTTCTTTAGACAAACTATGAAGCTTCTTTCCAAGTCAAATTTAGATGTAACCATTTTGAAACCAATGCCATATTAGTTGAAACAAATCTCTATTGTTGTAAACATCTTAAATAATAAGAAATTGCTTTTTTGACAGAAACAATAATCTTTTTTCAAAGGAGAGAGAAAGCAGATCTGAGAAGAAAAGTATTGTTCAAACTTTCTAGGCAATGTGATGTAAAATTGTATGAGAAAGTTTGTCTTGAATTTCTGAAAGTTAATCTGTCACTATGTGGTCTTGAAAAGTAATTCTATATTCTGGGTGTGTTTGGGAAGATAATCAAACAATAACCTATCATTTTAATGGCAGAGGCTTCAAGAGGACGACTGTCAATATTAATCACCACTACCCACAACACCGGTTTATTGCTGGGTTTAGGTTATTCATGTGTTCTGACATTTATATGTATCTATGTATCTGGACTTTGCCCAACCCTAACCGTTCATAGTAGAAACTTGAAATTTTGCACACACACACACACTCCCCTCGATGAGTAGGGAAATTTTTCTTTTTTTTTGAAAATTCCCTCCCCTAAATAGGTTTTTAATGGGGGGGGGGCTAAATATGTAATATAAGTTTCTGCTAAATTGGTCACTAGTTTGTGCCCGCTTGTTTTTTGAAAATTCAGACCTTTTTTAGTGATCACAGCCAAATAAAAGATGAGAGAAGTAACTTATTCATTGAACACCTGTTTTTCCAACTTTTTAATTGATCACCCCAAACCCAACATATATGGGTGGTGGTGATTCATAAACTAATGTTTAGTCTTTGTTAATTTTATGATATTTCGAGGATAAATCTGACAGGTTGATGCAAAGAAAGTCATTGTGCTATCCTAAAATTCATAATTAATCTGTGTATATGTGTGTGTGTGTATGTGCACTTATGTGTGTATGTGTTTGTGTAATTATTACTATATCACCTGATTATTAAGATGATTGAAGAGTATGCTACTTGAAATACCTTAAAGGATTAAAAACATTCTAATTAAACAAAAAATATCAAAAGAGAAATGAATGAATTTCATTTGCTTAACTGTAATGTGAAATTACAAAGACTTAGTTTAGAGTATGACCATCAGAAAAAAGCCGAAAGCAAAGTTTTCTTTAGCTTTTTTTGTGGTTGGGAGAAAAATGGGTTTCTATTGATTTTCGGCTCCAGTTTGATACAATAGCCCTTTTTGATGCAATTTTGAAGTATTATGGTGCCGTGAATGTGTTTCACAGACTCTTACTTACTGAGTTTTAGGCCAAAGAACAGGTGGGGGTGGATTTTTCAAATGCGATTATCGAGAAAAATATCTAGAAAAATATCTAGATACTATTTTTATACTGTTCTTGTTCTTTTCGTCCAATGGCGTCTATAGAGGTTGATCTTTTCTTGCGCCAACCTGCTGATGGCGTCTATTGAGATTGTTATTTTCTTACGCCAACGCCTATGATGGCTTTTATCTAGATCAAAAAGGTTGGGGACCTCCCCCAACCTTTTTGTATTGAAGAGTACTTTCATGACTACTAGTAGTGCGGTGGGACTTTTCAAGTCAAATTTATATTTGGACTTAATAATAAATATCATACATAATAATATTTAATTTCTTTTTAAGATAATGCACAAAACAGATTTATACAAAACAGCAAATTTTTAGAAATTGTTTATATTATCATGGAATATATATAGTTTGAGTTGATAATGAACATAATGCCTGATATAACTTATAGTTCCTATGTAAAATACACAAAACAAAACTTAATTCAAATAAACTAAGAACAAAACTAAATCCAAAACAAAATTAATGAAATTTGTATGTGAAATAATGCATAAAAAAGTAATGCTAAACAAGTCTAATTATAATTACTTTTATTCTTTGGCAAATGTCTTTGGTAATCTCAATGCAAATTTATAGTTGGACTTGATAATGAACATAACGCGAAAAAAATGAATTCTCATATGAATAATCATACCATACAAATGAAACATTTTTTCCTATATAAAATCTTTTAATTTATATTCCTATGCAACAAAACTTCCTGAAAATCTTTCATTCAGCAGTTCCAAAATCTCTAGTTCCAGATCTTCTGTTTTTACTTGAATGAATCTTCCAATGATTGTAGCGATATCTCTTATATTTACATGGCAAATAAATGGGTTTAATAAAAATGTGATCAGTGGCTCTATGATAGTAAAATATTCAAATCTTTTTTTTTAACTTCTCCTGAAGAAATCCTGATGGTGGATTACAAATGATGACGGTTAAAGTCACTGTCACCTTTCATTTTCTTCAAATTTGGGAAATGCATGAAAGACTTCATCTTCAGGTGAGAAATCCATAAAACAAGTTTTGCTTTAAATGAATTTATAAAGCCTATCATTCTAGCTATATGTTTGTCATTTCCCTGAAGCTTCAAGTTTTAAAAAATTATTTTTTCTGTGATATCTGTGAGAAAACCCAAATCCACCAACCAGCAAGAGTTGCATAGTTGATTTTTAGTTTGGAGAAAAAATTGTATCTCTTCAATTGAGCTTACAAATCTTGTCAGCATGTATGTAATGAAAGGTAATTACAGGCTTGAAGGGAAAATATAATTGTGAGAATAAAAGACGATTAAATTCTGATTAGATCCTCATGTCCTATATTATATGATGTCAATACAGAATGTTAGAAATAAATTGTTTTTCTTCATATAACAATCTATCTGTTTCTTGCACGAAAAGCTTTTTGACATTAAACAAATGCACTCATATGTTATCTCTCACTCTCTCTCTCTCTCTCACACACACATGCACACAACACATGCACACATGCATATATAGTGATCCTACTACACAAGAAAGGAGATGATAAAGACCTTGGCAGTTACCATATTCTTTTTACTACTTAACATTTACAAACTACTCTCGAAAATACTTACAAATAGATTAACAAACACTTTAGATGAAAACCAACAGCGCGAACATGCAAGCTTTAGAAGTGGCTATTCGACAATAGACCACCTACACACATTAAATCAATGAATCAAAAAGACATCAGAATACAACAAACCACTTTGTTTGGCTTATGTAGACTATGAAAAATCATTTGACTCAATAGAACACACAGCAATCTTCAAATCAATGCGAGAACACAGTATAGATGAGAATTATATAAAAGTAATTCAAAATATATATGAATATGGCACTGCAATAATTAGACTTCATAAAGATATTAACAAGATAAAGATTGGAAAAAGGAGTAAGACAAGGATAGAATATCATCAAAACTCTTTATAGCGAGCCTTAAAAGCACCTTTCGGAAAACAGACTGGGAAAACATAAGACAGAGAATATTTGGACAATTTAAGGTACAGTGATGATATTGCATTAATATCAGAAACTGCGGAGGATCTACAAAAAATAGGATTAAAAATGAACAAAACAAAGACAAAAGTAATGTTCAATAATAAAGACCCAGAAAAGCCCATAAGAATAGACAGTGAAGCCTTAGAAGAAGTTAAGGAATACATTTACCTAGGTCAGGCGATGAAACCAGAGAAAGACCACGGAAATGAAATAGGATGAGGCATAACGATTGGCTGAAAAGCAAATTTCCAATATGCTTAAAACGTAAAGAATACAGTCAATGCATAATACCAGCGGGAATAATATCAACCTGGAAACTTACAAAACCTCTCAAAAACAAAACCTCAGAATAGCACAGAAGGCAATGTTAGGAATAACTCTTAGAGAGAGGACCAGGGGGAAGGATATTATACAAGTAATTAAGCAACAAAAATGGAGATGGGCAGGCCACATAGCAAGAAGAAGGGATAACAGATGGAACAAAAGGTTAACCAATTGGTGCCCATGGTACAGTAAATGCAGTAGGAAAAGACCAGACACAAGACGAGATAGAAATGTTTGCTGGTAAGACATGGCAGAGATTAGTGCAATCACGCTCCTCATAGAAGGAGATGGAAAAGGCCTTTGCCCAGCAGTGGACTTAAAATGGCTGATGATGATATAATATGCTTTTGCACAGGTATACAATCATTATTCTCAAAGCACAAATGTGTCTAGCTGAATGCCATAGTTTATTGTTGTCATAACAATAGAAGCAATTAATTATGCTACTTGAAGAGGATGAAACCTATCAAATATCAGTCGTAAAATATTAATATAAAATATTAATGCCCAGAAGCAAATGAATTACATATTTCATCCATAATCACAGATAATCCACTGAAGCATTCTGTTTCTCACTTAATTAAACACAGGATAATTGTCAATTAATGTTCATCTCTGTCTGTCTGTTTAGGGTCCAATATGGTGAAAGGTAATCAGCCTGTGAAGGTTCTAAAATAGTGAAATGGAACTATTTTGATTACTTCAAAGATGTACATCCAAATATGCATAGAATTACTTTAGTTGTAAATTCCAGCCCAAAGAAGGACAACTCAATTACACACTGATACTAGAGAATAAATTAATCTGCATTTAGTCACTCTATTGCCCCTATCACAACCACCCATCCAATCTTTAACATCCACTGTAATTGATGGAGGAACATGTTTGGGAACTTAAACTAAAAATAACATAGGGAAAAAATATCAGAAGACTTTAAACATAATAATCAGTTAACTAACTTGTAAAAAAGCTGTGGACAAAACTGTGACATCACCCCAAAACAGAAGCTTTGGAATCAGCTACATGAGTGCTAAGAAGTCTAAAGAATGCAAGAGGAGGCAGTTGACAAAAATAGATATGGGACTTTGACAAAATAGGCATCAATTCATGAAATCTCTCGAGCATATTAGATAAAATAAAGAAGTAACCAATCCTAACTCAAACCTTGATGATTATTTAAAAATGTCTACCAGTGTTTTAAAAGTTATTACCAATGAATTAAGCTGATTAGCAGTAATTACTTAAAAGTCATGACTGGATGTTGAATATATGGACAATTAACAATTAATTTTATTTTTAATGATGTATTTGATGGGACATTTGGAGCAAGCAGGCTGTGACCAATGTTGCCGATTTAGCACGTTTCCCGCTAGATTCAGCATGTTTCTTATTTTGGCAGTGCACAAAGCTCTAAATTAGCACATTTGCCGGTTTTTGACAATTTTGGCCGTGTCTTTTTGGTGGTTTTTGTCTATTTTTAAAAGAATTTAGCGTTTTTTGGCAGTCAAACTAGCGTGAAATATTTTTTCAGTTGGCAACACTAGCTGTGAGACCCGAATGGATTGCCCTGTAAATGTGAAACATTAGCCAGTTTGCTACTGTGAAGGTGTGTCTTGTTTATTTAATTTTGTGTGAATTCATATCTGTTATTACCTGCAAAATCGGCTAACAATGTGTTTAATTCATAAAAAATGATAATACCTACTATTAATAAATTTCTCTATTTTTATTGAATACAGTAAACCCGCGGTATAAGGAACTAATTGATGGGAGGGGGTTGTCATTAAAGCCAAAAGTGTGTTATACCCGATGGTTGCCCCCATTCGATGTATAAGAGTAAGTTCGGTAGTTCGACGCATTTAACGAACATTGGTCGGTTAATCCAAAGGCAGTTCAGTTGCCCTACGTTCTATTTTCGACTTTCTTCAAGCAAATGATTAATGTAATGTTATTTACTAGTTCTATAAAATCTTTTCAAAAAAACAACAACGTCGCCCAAAAGAATTATCGGAAATAGACACGTTACGAAAAGAAACGTCAAAATCGTCCAAGATTTAATTTTATCGTCGGAATTTTTGTGGCGTCAATAAGAAGAAAGATTGGGGGAAAATCTCGGATAAAATTTATTTGTGCACACCTTATAGAACCAGAGATATTTTGAAAACAAATAGTGAAAAAAAGCTGATGCAGAGTAAACAACAGATTACATAAAATGGTTTGCATTCGAAAATTTCCCAATGGTTTCACGAACACATAGATTTTGATAAAATTTTCGGTACTTATATAATAGAGGACGAACTATTTTTTAAAGAAGTTTCCATTCGAAATTTCTGGAAAAAACATTTTTTATGTGATGAAACCCCACACACCCCCTTAATTCATTTGATGTTTTTTTAAATTTATAATAGATGTACCATAATAGTTTTTGCACATAAATAAAGATAGGTCAATGACAAAATAAATTTTGTTTCCATTTTTGAAAAAGTAGCCTCGGGTAAGCAGTATTTAGGAAATTTAAAAAATTAAAAATTAAGTCAAATATTGCTCTTCTTGGCAAGTTTTTATCTTTATTTGCTAACTCATATTTTATGGATAATTTCCGAGTTAAAAGGTTTTTTTCGATTAATGCGATTTTATTTTTTTAATCATTTCTTTTCAAATGATCGAAATGTATGTTATTTTAACGAACAAAAGGTAATTTATCAAATAAAATAATTTCTTTTAAAATTACTGCTTCGGGTAATTTTTCATATATTTTTTTGTTATTTTTAATTGGACAATATCTTTTTTACGGGTGGCCGTAAAGTAAGTCTTGCCAATCAAGTGACTTCCGGTCAGAAACTGACGCAACCCCATTTTTTTTTCCATCTTTCAAAAACGCTTAAAGCTCCCATACATGTCGTCTGCTATTGTTGACATAGCCTGTCGATCACTGATCGATATCCGATCACCGATAATACCAACCCCTATTGTTGAGAAAAAAACTATATTTCATGTGACGATTTTCACCACATTTCAGTTTCACTAACTTTTGCAAATAAAAGTATATCAATTGTGAGTGTAAATTATTTTTAGTAGAATGTTTTTTTCTTTTTTTTTTTACAATAATTTGGATTTTCCTCTTTCTAACAAGAACAAGAAAAAAACTTGAGAACACATTTAAAAAAAATGTACCTAGGTTGTAGACTTTAGATATTTTACTGTAAATGTGTTATTTCTATAATTTCCAAAGAATTCCATCCTTGTTTAAGTTAAGAAATGCATTTTAAGAGCATAACAAAAAGTAATGTTTTGAATTTGAAAGTATGCAACTGCAATGCTCAAACTCAGCTATCGTTTTTTGACTTTTTTTTATGTTACTACAACGAGGCAAGTCGAAATTATTATTCATTTTTTTATTACATTCACTGCATTTATTTCAATAGGGATTCAATTTTGTTTTAGTATTAATATAATATTACATAAAAGATGAATAAAAAATGTTTTTCCAACGAAAACCAATGTAAACTAAACCGATTATTTTTACCAAAACCCATTGTATTAATTTTAACTACTATTTACCTTTATGAAGCACATAAAATCACTTATTTGCTATTCAAATATTAGGATGACTCGCCTGTTATTAAAGAATTAACAGACACAAAAAATAACTTAAAATCGAATCTTAACTGTTACTTTTTCTAAGTATTAAAGATTACTGTGAGTGTCATAACTACAATTTTTACGTAAATTTCGTCATCCTTTTCAATTTAAAAAATAAATACGACGGTTTTTATTTAAATTTACTCTCATATTTCAGTTTGTTTGGAGTAAATTAAAGAGTAAACCAAAGTGAACGTTCTGTAAGAAGTGCCTACTTTTTACTTAAAACAACAACTAATTTACCTTCAATTTTTATTAACACTAGCTGAAAATACTTGACCTTCAGGAAGTTACACCGAGCTATATGGAGCCTACAGCCGTAAAACCTCGAGCTAAGTAATGATTTAATGTTTTACGGCCATAGGCTCCACATAGCTGGATATGTTCAGTTAGTATCAAATAAAAACAATTGTACGCATTTATATGGTCTATGGGTTCGGTGCATTTATCGAACTTCGTTTATTAAATAAGGAGAAAGTTTGTTATGGTCCACGTGTTCGATGCATTTATCGAACTTTGTTCGGTAAATCCAAAGTCAGATGGATCCACGTGTTCGTTAAAGCCGACATTCATTATAGCGAGTATATGATTTTTTTTCTGTATACACAGAACAAGTGAATTATTTTTCATTAAGATTTCACGGATACATTATACATATATTAATACGGATGTTTTATAACAGAGGATGGAGAATTTACAAGTGAGCAAATATTGACTACTTTGTCAGTGCTAAACATGAAATATAAGTACAAATGCCTTAAATTATTCAATATTAATTTTATTATAATTTTATATTATATACAATTTTAGAAAATGTCAACCCAAACTGTCAACATAGGTTTCTTCAGTTTTCAAGTTGGTCTGGCTGGTTAGCTATGTATGTATCCCGCGTACAGGCCGCACCAATGGAGCTAGAGACCTGAAAATCTTAACACTTACTCCTTATTATGTCTAGAAAAAAATAATTTTTTGTTTTTTGAAAATTCTCCCCCTAAATAGGTTTTTAGTGGGGGGTTCAATTTTCAGTGTAAGTTTATGCTAAATTGATCCCTTAGTTTGTGTCCGGTAGCATTCACACTTGTTTTTTTGAAAATTCAGATAAATAAAGCTAAAAATCATTAAGAATAAAGCAGAACTGAAATGTATGAAATAGAATATCTAAAATGATGACAATAAAACAACAGCTGAAGTTTTACAGAGGGAAATTTCAAGTATTTTGTACCAACCTCTTGGTGGTCAATTAGATTAGGGTCAGGTCTTTTATTCACCTTATGTGGTCAGTCCCTTCATTGTCAATATATTGTTTGTTCAAGAAATTCATGATACCAAAGAATCTAAATATCAAGAACAACTATTAAAAACAAATAATAAAAACCACAATAACAGTGTAATGATCGCATGCTTCAAAATAACACAGCCGTAAGAATAGAAACAAAAGTTATATTAATATGACAATGGCACAATAAATGACAATGTTAACCACAACAAAACAACTGGCACTAATAACAATAAAAATAAAAATAACAGCAATAATAGTGATGATGATGATGATGATGATGCAGCAAATAATAATGATAATAAATGACAAGTGAACAAAGTTCTTGTGGCTTGGTCCACCGGTCTCCAACTCTACAGTGTTTGGTGTAAATACTTGAAGAATTTGATTCATAGTTGTGATTACTGTCATTTTCATAGAAATGATTGGCCAGCTAATAACAGTTCTAACACTACAAATGGCCAAAGTCCCCTCTGACTGGTATGTGATTTATAGGCTGAAGAGATGGTCGTTCAAGTGATAAACCACTTCATAATACAAATGTGCCAAGCCATGATCAGAGCAGACCTCCAACACAACTGACACCACCCAAACACCAAAACCAATGACAACTCCAATCTTTTATTTGCTTTCTTCCCTCCCATTCTTCTTCTTTTTTTAATAAATAATAACAACATGGATGATAATAATGTTTCTCTACATCTTTTCCTTCATTCTTTTTATTGATTCTTTTTTCTTTTTCCTTCTCTTCTTCTTTCTTTTGTTTTTTTATTCCTTTGACTATTTTGTTATTAACATTATTTCTCTCCTTCCACATTCTTTTTCTTTTCTTTTTTTCATTTTTCTCAAGTTGCTATAACTGTAATATTCTTCTTTCTTCTTCCTCCTTTTCTTATCGTTTTTCTTTCAGACTCTTTGCTCTTTGGGACCGTTTCAAGTGCTCCAACAACAATGGGCACAACTGTCACCTTTATGTTCCACAATGTTTTCAGTTATTTGTCCAGCTTTTGACTTTCTTTCAATTTCTATTCTGTGGTCTGCTGGAACAGCAAAATCTACACTCTGGCAAGTTTTTTTCCAGTCCTCCAGCCTAGATTGTGTGATCCATTTGAATCTCTGTGCAAGAAAAGTTTATGTTTTCTATTCTCTAGGGACAGCCTCTGGTTTGTGAATATGCCCTTGCATTGCATGATCAAATCTCAGTCAATTGTACAATTCCAGGTTGATCATCTTTCCCACTCAGTCATGTCTGTTTTTGTACTCCTTCTGAGCCAATAGCAGCCTCATCATCTCTATCTCGACATATATATTTACTATTTTGCTGTGTCCAATCTATCTTGGCCTTAATATAGTTTGTTCTTATAGAATTCTTTTGGGCGGCCATTCATAAGGATTTAGTTTCTCTCTTCAAATGTCCTCTTCGTTCATGCCATCTCATCTGCAATTTCTTTTGCTTGTCTCTTGAAATATGCATGGAGTTATTTTGCTTATCATTTTAGAGTTTTTTGATTTCACATTTGTCCTTTTGTCAATTTTACTGCAACTTCTGGCTGTCATGACCAACCTTTCATTCCTCTGCCTTGTGTGGTCCTTAAGTTTTTTCAATATCCCTAGAATGCAAGGTTTGCATGGTCAGCAAATCTTCATTCTTTGATCCAAATTTCTCAATTCTTCTCTTGTCAAATATCTCACAATGAACACTATTCATCCTTTGATCATGTTTCCATTGTTGCTAACATGTTTCCACTGATGCCCACATCATCATCATCATCAACATTATTATTATTACATGCATTTGCATGTTCACACCAGATGTCTGGTGGTTATATCTGGATGCTGTGTGACAGCAAGTCTCTTCAAATCTCCAGCCCTTTTCTCAATATCCCTGCAGACCCCAGCAATGCTGTGGTCTGGACAGTCTCAACTCTTCCTCAAATTCCCAATACACCTAATCTCGACTCTAGTGTTTTTAGCACTGTTCCATGTGCACCAACTATTATAAGCATAATGCTAACCTTCATGTTCCACACTTTTTGTAGCTCTCAGGCAAGATCCTGGTATTTTCCCAATTTTCTTCTTTCTTCCATTTACACATTGTGGTATGCTGACCCAGCTACATCCACAATTTGGTGTGTCCTCCTTTCCTTAAGACTATCAGATCCAGTCTTCTCACCAGTCTGGATCTCAAAGTCCCAGAGTATCTACAGCAGCCTCTGATTTGTGTTGATTCCATTTGTTTACATGGTCAAAGCCAAGTCATTTGAGCAGTTCCCAGTGTATGACTATCCCTACTCTGTCATATCTGTTTTTATATTCCTTTTGAGCCAGCTTGTTGCATTCAATTATAATGTTGTCAGTAAACAACAATATCTTTTCCTTCACAGACGTGGCATTTACTGTTTTTCTGGGTTTTGTTTATTTTTGCTTTCATGTAGTTTGTCTTGATGCATTTATTCTGTGCTGCAACATAAGGGATGCCATACCATAATTATTCTTAATGGTAGTAATTCTATTAATATTAATAATAATCTTTTTCTATCATTACTTTTTACTCTTATTTACATTGTTGTTATTCATAAAAATATTCTTTTCTTCTTCTTTCTTCTTCTTCCCCTCCTTCATCCCTCATTTATATCTTCCATCTTCTACCCCTTGCTATTCTTCTTCTTCGAATGTATTATTAATGTTTTTCCTTTTTTTCTTTTCTTCTTCTTAGCATTATTGATATTATTTGTAATGCTATCATAATTAGTTGTAGTGAGAGTCATGTTTCCTTTTATTTCTTGCTTTCCCCTTCTGAAATATGGAAATGATAAGTGGAATTCATACTCTGATTATTGTGCTTTGGCTTGATCATCTTCCTCTGCGTTGTGTACATAATAAACATGAGCCCTAACAAAGAGCCCTTCTCCTTTCCTCCTCTTCTACTCTTGGGTGCCTCATGAGTAGGAAATGGATGAAGGTAAGGTCAGAAAACATATGCTGGATGAAAAATGGCATGTATCTTGTGATAAATAAGGATTTTTGGCAATCGACACTGGGCAAATAGTAAACCTGTAGAATCAGATCCATTATGCATGAGGTCGGCAACTCAATATGCAACTTGGCTTTGTGTTTTGTAAATCATTACCTGAAACCTTTCTTCTTCTTTACTTTTTTATTTCTTTCCTCAGCAAAGTTTGGATTAAGTTTCATTTTCTGATGCTCGCTTCAAGCATTGGATGCATGTTCACCACATGTAACTTACAGAATGATTCACATCATCTATTAAATATTTGATTCTGCTGTCAGTTAAACATGGATAGAAATGTATGGCAGTAGTCTGAAAATGACTGTACAACAGATCAAAGTTTTATACATCCAATTTTTTCTAAATCTTTTGTTTTATTTCAAGTTTATTCCTTCATTATGGGTCAATTGCTATAATGAAAGAAACTTTCATAACACAATTAAAATTGGAAGTTTTAATGAAAATGCATTTAAAATCACATCATTGCACAAAACTGCAAATTATTTGACAAAGGAATACTCCCCTTTGCAAAGGAATACTCCCCTTTGCAAAGGAAATAAAAGAAAATATCTGATTAAAGAAATGTATACCAAACGTTTACATCAAGAATGCATTGCCCATATTTTATGATAGAAACTTCAAATAAACCTCAACAGAAAAATACCACAAATAATTTACCATGAAAATGTATCAATGTTCTGCTTTTAGGTAGTCATTGGATTTTGGTTGTATTATTCTGAGTTCTTGTTCAGATAGTTTTTATGGAGCACCATTTCAAGAAAGGTTTCTAGGGCTCCCAAACTTCTTGACCCAATAGTACTGATTTTTCAGTCCTTAGTGATGTTTCTGGAGCCTAAACTGTCAAAATGTAGCTTGATTATTTTGTTCTTTTGTTGTATTATGCATCCCTTAAATTTAGCAATAATGACCACTGTGTTGAAATAAGTTGATACAGTGAATGACTACATCAATTCAATTATATTCATATGAAATTTCTCCCAGAATATTCTAGAATTCTGTAAATTGGGATATGAAATTCTAGTGCTGTAGTCATTTTCATACGACAGTTTTCTAAATATTTGTTCTGCCAACCAGTTTTGTTTTGCATGTAAAACCACCTCAATATTCACTAAAGTGTACTTCTGTCTTAACATTTTCAAATTTCACATTCAAAATATATAACGTGTTATTATGCAAAAGTATATTAAACATTTCTCAAGTATTCTAATACCTTTTTCACCTACTGCACATCACAAAAGCAAACTCGCACACACACACACACACACATGCAAACACACACACACACATACACTCACTCACTAACTCACTCACTCATTCACTCACACACACACAAACGTGCACACTCACACACACACATATATCTATGGTCTATGTGTAAGTATCCAGCCATCTTGAATATCTGTGTGCTGCTTTGATGTAATTTGGCAAACACTCAGCCAGGACCTTACTGCACAAGCGTGAACAGACACACTTCCATGGGGTTACTCAGTTAGTAGTGAGAATGACTGAACCTGCTCATTCTTCACGTCTCATGCAGGGTTTTTGGTAAAACATTGCATCACCCAGGCCTATCAGGCCCCCGCCTACAGTCCAGATTTGGCCCATTGTAACTTCTGGCTTTTTGCTGTTGAAAGGGAGGAGATTTCAGACTATGGACAAGATTAAGGAGAACGTGATGAGGCAGTTAAAAAGGGAAAGGGGAGTACTTTGAAGTGGACTAACACACCTTTGCTCTAGGTAGGCTATTTTTTCTTTTTGTTAAAATTAACTGGCTGGATACTATCCAGAGAGACCATTAAATTTACACATGCACATGTATGTGTGTGTGTGTATATATGTGTGTGTGTAAGCCATAGAAAGTTTGAGTAGTCAGTCTATTTCCTCTCCTCAGCCTCTTTCAAATAAAGGTGGAAGTAAAGCAGAAGACATCAATCATTGTTGAAACAGTCAACATCAATGTGGAAACCAACTCTGGAGTAAAAAGACGCTATTTATAGAAAGATCCCAAACTCTTCAACTAGAATGGATGAGAGTCCAAAAAGGTGTCAGTTAACACCAAGACCTAATGTGTCTCTGTAATATGACCTGATAACAGAAAATATGAATTTATACATTTTCAAACAGAGAAATGGGGTCTACATAATAAATAATAACAAAAGGAATAATATTTAGAATGCATAGATCATGAGAAATCTTGTAGGATATTATCTGCCAGGATATCTGTAGGATATTATCTGCTAGTCTCCAAACACAAGGTATGTGGCAATATCATTATAATTCTGTTATCTGTCAACAGAGGTGTAGCTGAGGGAGGGAGGGAGGAAGGGGTATATTTGAAAATGCCCCCTGGGCCCCAAAATCAAAGGGGCCCCCTCAATTGGGGGCCCTCAAAAGCTTTATAAATAATGGTTCCCATACTGCATTTCTACTGCCATTATACCATAACAAGGATATATTTGTACATACATGAATTGCATAAATAATAATTCAGCCTTTGGGGTTGTTTTTCATCAATTAAGTGATAGTGCATGTCTACTTATTGCAAATTTCCCCTTTTCATCAAATCTCACTAAATGTTGGAGCAAAGCCCCTGTCTCAACATTTCCAGAAAAGGAATTTAGAGTTGAAATTTGTGGATACCTTGAATGAAACATTATAAACATTTAGAGTAGAACTCAGTTAACTTGAGAAATGGGTTCTACTAAGACTGATAGTGATCTTTGAAGATCTGATTTAAAGAACAAGAGGTGATCAATATACGCCGAGGTTTATTGTTTTTCCAAGTATATTTTAATGTCACTTTCTTCATTTACATATGTAGGTTTCAATATTTATTATAAAGACATAAAAATTTACATATTCTTTTTGAAAAAATCAGTAGTAATCCTTTATGCAAACAAGAAAAAGTTAAAGAAAAGTGCAATTTTTACTGTACTCTGGTATAAATCTTAACTTATAATGATCTTCATTAATCACACTAAATAGGGCATAAAGTGATTTGACACCACAGGTGGGTCCAGCAAATAAACCTCACCATGATCAGGTAGGGTTATCTCCATGTACACAAACACGTACACATTATGCACGTGTATGAAGCAGATATAATATGCTAAATAAAATCCTAATACCCCCAACTTATTACCATGAGAAAACTGGATGAAAAGAAAAAGCCCTGATTTGAGATAACAGAAAAATGATCATTATAAGCAGAAATTTGGAATGTTCTTTGAATAAACAAAAATCCTTTTAAATCAGGTAAATGCCACATTTATAGTAGGATGTTGGTGGGTATATTCCTATACATGCCTCTACTCTAATAGGTCCCATCGTTATATATATATATATATATATGAATGAATGAATGGCTTGGCTTCACGGATGAAGATTTTGAGAGGGTTTCCATGATTATGGGATCCTTAGACGGCGGGGCCATGTACGCGAAATAACCAATGCAATGAAGTTTTAAGGTGAAATGCAATGTGTGCAGGGCCGACCAATGATTTCGAATCCTATGGTCCACTGAGGTGGCAAGAATAAGGGAAAGGCCCCTAGGTCATAGGTTTGACAGAAGTTTCCTTCTCCTGGCAGATGCTATGCGGGTCTTCTGCCCCTTTGCAGGAATATTCTGACAGTATATTCTTTGAAGGAGAATCAGGACAGTACGGCTGTCTGCAACTTCAAGCAGCGATCTTTAACCCTCTGACAGAAGCAGATTTGTGCTGACTGTAGAAGAGTATAGCAGCTTGTGCAGATTGGAGCCCAGGTCCAAGTCACACCCCTGAAAAGAACTGATGTGTACTTATTAAGTTTTAACTTAGTATAAGTCCAGACCTGCATGCTTAAAGCTTCTAGTCTACTCCCCCTCTTGTGTTTTGTTTTATTTTTATTTTTAATTTCATTTTTTTTACTTCAACATTTTTGCCTTTATAACAGAAATTTGGGAATTTATACCTCTAACTTTATGATGATAAGCAGTATATATGCCCTTGTTTACCTAGGTGACATCCACCCAAAACACACTTTTCTACCAATTGTACAATTGGGTACAAACATTTTTCTTACCATATGTAGCTGGCATTTACTTTTACGTTTTCAGAGGGTGGAGGGGGGGTGAGTTTGTATTTTCTTTTCTTTTTCTTTTTTTCTATTTAATTTCCATTGCCTTTTCTCAGTAAATTATGTGTTTTTTTTAAAAACTTAATGGTTGGGAGGTGGTTAAAGAATAAAATACATTGGTTTTTTTTATATGAAATGGAACAATAGATTCTGGAGAATCTGACAATATGTGAAGTGACAAAAGTTGGAAGGCTTGTTGTACAGAAGATGTGTTTATTCCAACATTTCGTTCTTTAACAGATTCCCTGATGATGTTCTTTTAAAGAATGAAATGTTGGAATAAATGCATCTTCTGTACCACAAGCCTTCCAACTTTTGTCATTTTACTCACACACACATATCTTTGTTTGCGAAGCCAAGCCATTCATTCATTCATTCATATATATATTAGTGAGAAAAAAAATAAATGAAAGAATAAAAAATAATAAACTCTTTCATACATATTCTCCTGGTTTGTCTTAAATTTATCTGTACATCTATATATACATGCACACACAC
>VCCN01004615.1:1121336-1134585 GCA_006491835.1 Architeuthis dux | reverse complement strand
ATATACATATATATATATATATATGTGCATACATGTATGAATGTGTGTATATTTCCCACTCCCACCACCTAAGCTCCACCTATTTACCTACCTTAACAAAACCATCCCTTATATCTCTCCCTCCCCCTGCGCCTTTTTGGACAATATTTTCTTATCTGTTCACATCTCACAATTGCATGCACGCATAGGAGAAGTATTATAGAAAAATCTAGAAAATTTGTTTATTACTTGATCGCCATTCCTTGTACAAAAGGTGACTTATTTGCAACCTTTCTGTATTCACTTTGACATTTAGAAAAAAAAGTCAGTCCTCAAGAAAAAAATGAAATCAAACAAAAAAACTTAAAAAATAGAGGAGTTACTTGATAGGAATCTCTGAAAAAACTATCAACAGATAACATTAGAAAAATCTATTGCTCTTTGATAAACATGTAGATTTTCATAAATGACCATTTTCCAAGTTGAATTGCTAAATTATTACTTTCAGATGTGAGTATTGGAAAAAATAAAGAAGACATGATAGATAATATTTACTTACATGGGTCTAGAAACTTTTGTCTTGTTTATTTTATGTTTCAATGCAAGATTACTTTTAAATGTAAAAGTTCTTCTATGGCTAGAAGGCCAAAGAGATCACTTCTCATTAGCATTGTTCTTTGACTTTTTTCACAATTTTCCCTCCTCATACAAAGATTTACTCTTATAATAATTTGGGGATGAGTTGTTTTTATTATTTAGTTTTCTATTTAGTTTTTTACCTGGACGTTAAATAACAGAAGTAAAAGAACATTTGACATTTGTGTTCATGGGAAAGGAATGAACTGTAATATATTCACTAATTTTAACCACACACACACACACACACATACATTAAGCTCAGTAACAGAGTACAGATATAAGTGCAGTGATGGAAATGGGTTTTTGGAACTAGGTATATATTTATGCTCCAGGATCACAGAGGGATTCATTAGGGATGAGCAAAGTGAACCCGTTCAGTTGGGGGTTCCAGGGCACTGTAAGCCCCTGTGGCTAATTTTTAAAAATATGGCCAATTTCAGGGCCGGAATTTGAGTAATAGATATATGCCAATCACCCCACCACACACACACGCACACACACACACTTAAGAAAAGACACTACTCTACAAAAAACAGAAGATAAGAGGGACACAGCTTAATAATAACCATAAGTTTGTGGAAGAAAAGATTTTATCCTCAAAATATACTGCTTTTCTTGTAAAATCTGCAATATCCAAGAGATATAAATAATGACTGTGTGGAAATGAAATCATTAATATTTCACATTATTGAGGCATTAATAGAACAATCTTATCTATAATTTATTTGTTTAATGGAAGCAAAAAAAAGATTTGGTACTACATGATAGATATAAGTACCATTCTTTTAAAAGTTCCAGTTCTTTTGTTATTGACCTCTTTCAGAACCTTTAACATTTTCCTGAAAACCATAAAAAAGGTTTACAACTTTATAGATCAAGAACGGTTTTCAATTTGCTTTAGACCTTCCTAACAGACCAATTACCTTTCATTACCAATTAGCATTAGCTGTTAATTTCACAAAGTTAAAACCAGAAAATTTACTGAATGAGAAATTCACTTTATTATAATATACAGCTAACAATCTTAGAAGTTATTTGTTTGATATGAAAATTGCGTTAAAACATTGAGAATGTTTATGTTGAATTGACTTACCATATATTTTTGATAAGTGGAATTGAGCATAAAACTTCAGTGATGATGAATCTACCTGAAAAAATGATTTCAAATGGATATTACACAATACGCACCATTTACTACCTACATAGCATTTCATACAGAATCATGCTAAAGAATCGAGTTAAAATAACAGGCGTTATCACTCGCTAATTAATACGCATTGTGTCTATTGATGCTGTATTCATATAGGCAAAAGTATTTTGATTTTTATGTCAAACTGCTGATTTTTGGCCATTTTTTTAGTAAAAAGACCATGTCTTATATTCAAGAATATACAGTATGTTTATTTTTTAATTTTATTTTTGTAGCATAATTTTCATTGTTCAGATTTATTAGAAACCGTCAACCAAAACTGTCAACATCAACATAGGTTTCTTCAGTTTTCAAGTTGGTCTGGCTGGCTATGTATGTATGGCGCGTACAGGCCGCACTACTCCTTATTATGTCTAGAAAAAATGTCATTTTTGTTTTTCAAAATTCCCCCATAAAATAGGTTTTCAGTGGGGGTTTCAATTTACAATGTAAGTTTATGCTAAATTCGTCTGCATTCACACTTATTTTTTGAAAATTTGAACTTTTTAGTGATCCAACAAAAGGCAAGAGAAGTAACACCACTTTTTCCAAATTCTTATAAATCTGCAATAGGAGAAGCATTATAGAAACATCTAGAAAATCTATGCAAATATGGAACAACTATATAAGTTGACAGATTTACTATTCATTCTCATATTAGTATACATTGCTTTGTCACAAAATTCTATTCAGTAAAGTAACATCCTCTGAATAAAAAATCTTCAAAAAGTTTTTTTTCCTTTAAGGGTTAATCTTTGAATTGCTTTAATTCTGTGCTAATCTTTTTGGATTTGCTTTCTCCCTCCCTCATGTCAGGATGCAATAAATAGTTTCAGCAAAGTAGCCATTGCTTCCAATTGCTGACTGATTGGAATGATGAAAAAGAGATTGTGATTCAATTAGACGAGAAAAATTAATTTAAATATTATATCCGATTAAATTTGGATTGAAAAATTGAAAGTGAAAGCCAGGATTTAGTGGTTGAAGAAAGTTAATCCAGTTGTCTTTACTGTTGATGATGCTGCTCACTCTGTCTTTCTTTCTTGAACTTTCTTGATCCTTCCATCTGAATGATGAGGCATAAGAAGATTTTTGTTAGACTATCAAGTAGAGGTTTAGTCTCCATTTTTAGAAAATTAAGAAAAAAATAGCTGGAATAAAGTAGCAAATACTTTTTTTAGGAATCAAGTTTTTTTCTTTTTTTCTGTTTAGTTAATGGATTCAACATCAAAATGACTCATTTAAATGATGATGTCAATCAAAAAAAAGGATCTGATTTTGAATTATTTTATCTCTTTTCAGTAAACAATCAAGAAAGCATCAATCACTTCATCCACCATTTTTTTTCCACTGGAATGATCATAGGAGCAGAGCTTTCATCAGAAAAATTATAACATATATAAGGCTTATATGTACCCCCCCTCGCTCTCTCTCTCTTCCCCCCCCACACATTCACATGCATATGCATACACACATACACACACACACACACACAAACACACATGTATATATATAACAGTAATGATAATAATAATAATTTCATTATAATTCAACAAATGTCTATCTATCCGTCAATCTGTAATGTACTCGCCTACTGCATAAACCACACAACATAAACCCCTGAAATTTTCTGTGGGTACTACTGGGACCCCTGAGCAGGTTTTTAGCAAATTAGTTTTTGAAATGACTGGCTGCTTCAGGGTCAAAATCCACATTGGTGCAGCATAGAAAAATAAAACTAGCCAGTAAGCTGAATTTTCAAAAAACAAAAAAAGTTTCTCCTACCCATTGAAAATAAAGTAAATTAAAAAAAAATATTAGCCCCCTTTTTCAGCATTACCAAACTTTGTTAACATTAGGCCACATATTTTTAACATTAGCCCCCTCTTTTTGGGGACATTAGCCACATTTTTTTAATATTAACAACCCTTTTTTCAAATTTAGACCCCTATTCCCCTTTCTTACATTAGCCCTCCCCCCTTTACATTCCCCTTTACATTATCCCTACCCCTTTCTAACATTAACCACCCCTTTTTTAAGCCCCCACTAACATTTGCCTGTGTAAAGAAAGAGTGGAATTAAATCACCCTTTAAAAACAAATTAAATTAAACACTATCTGATTTCCATCTATCTATCTATTTATTAATTCTTTTTCAGCAATATACGCCACCCGTTAGGAACAGATACTTAGTCTAATTATGATAATAATTAAATATGTCCTTTTCTTTACTAAAGCTTTGGTTATTGTAATATATAATAGCTTTTATGGTTTTCTAAAAAAAAAAACATTTGCCAAATGCTCAAAGCTTTTGTATAAAGGTGATTTTCTTGATGTCCAGGCACATCCATTTACAATAGATTTAGCTGAAGGGAATTATATCAAGTTCATACAAATCAAGCCTGGGTGCTCAAAATAGTAACCTTGGAGATGTACACTTGATAAGATTTAAATGAAAAAAAAAGTGTTTTTTTTTGTAAACATAATAGTTCTTTTATTAATTTTTTACCAGTTTTCTTCATTATTGCTATTTATTCTACATTATTGCTATTTATCACTAATCAAATACCCTCCCAGCATTAAAGTAAATAGCATGAAGTTAGAATAAAAAAGTAGCTTCCAACTTGACCTGGACTCAAATCCCATATCCAAGGATCTTTTCTTACTTAATAGTTTTAATTCATATGATTATTGTTTTTATTATATAAATGATCTGATGAAGTAGTACATTTTCATCCTTTAGATTAAACCTGATCCTTTTGGGACTGAAGAAAATCAACAATAGAAACAAACATGGCTGAAAGTTTTTGTTTTTATTGTTGGTTACCTTTGGTTGCTGAGTTTTGTTCAGTGTTGCTATTTTCTCTTTCTTATCAGAATGAAAACGCTCTTTGAAAATTGTCTGTCCATTAGATTCTATTCTGTTATCTTTAAGCTAAATTTTTGAAATTTGAATTCATAAAAACTAAAATAACTGGCTTGTAAAAAAAGAATAGCATAACTGTTTAAACATTTAAAAAAAAATAATTTGAATATTTAAGGCATAGATTATGTTAACAAATGGAAATAAAGAAGACAGTGGTGTGATTTAAAGCTAGAAGCAGGCCAGATGATAAAGTTTAGCATGTACACTGCTACATACGCATAACTATAAAAAAGGAATGTGTGTAAGGATTTATCTAGTAGAAAATTTTTCTTTTCAACTGTTCTTGCTTTACACATGGAAAGCTAAGTTCAAGCCTGGGATCAGTTGTATCTAGACACATTTATGTTGCCATTGAATGTAATATTTAGAGTTTTATTCACAGTTCACACACAAATGTGGAATAGATTGAACATCTCTAAATGAAACTGTCAAAACTGCTGCAAATTCTTCTTTTTCACCACTTATTGCTGGCGACCATTTTGTTTTATGCAAATGAGGTAGTTCTTCCCAACTATTTTCTTGTGAACATCTTTTTTGTGAAATAGGACATCCTAAGGAACATTTTGGTACCCTATTCATAGGGTCCTGGGGGTGGGATGCAGGGTAGGTCCTACTGGCCCCCAGACTATTATGCTTTTGTGAAACACATAAAGTCAAAGATTAATCACTTTTAAATACCTACTTTACATAATTAAGATTCAGTGCCTTTGCGTTTATAGTTAGTTTGGCTGAAAACAAAAAGGCAAAAAATGGGCTAAATTATTCTGATTGGTGTAATTGTCTACAAATCACATCATTGATTACTTCATTGGTATTTGTTTATTTATTTTATGAATGTATGAAATAATCAAGTTTTTATAAAATGATTCTCTTCCTATTCTTTCTAACATGATCATTTAAAAGATGGCGTCTTATGTGTTATGTGTACGATTTATATATTGTTAAGCCATAAATCAGACAGGTACAGCAGTTAATTTGACAAAAGGAAATGTATATATATATATTTATATCCTAATGCTCACAATGGCCACTCCTAATGTCTGTTAAATCTCTGGTAACCTAGTGGTACATACATATTCATAAAGTATTCTCAAAGTAATTATTTTTTAAAATGTCAAGATAAAAAGGAAGATGCTTGTAATTTTATTTTATTTATTTCCTAATACGAGATATTTGGTTAATTCACTAAATCCAATCCAATTGATCAATGTTGTAGTTCTTGGATTGATACCCTGTCAAGTTAGACAACTAAGTTTGGCTTATTTAATTATTCTGCCATTCAGTTAAAAGAAGAGACTTTTTTTATTTCATTGTAGAACTAGAAATCTCCCAGAGAGTGCATACCTCTGTCAACACCATTGTCAATAAAAACTGAATGAGAATCAGTTCATATACAGCTACGATGCAGGGGAGGTCACTGTAAAAAAATACCTGGATCCAAAATTTAATCAATTCTTCCTTAGCCTATGGCCTACCCTTCAAAAAGATTTCACTGGAATTCATTGAGAACCTTTAGAGATATTGTGTGGACAGACAAGATGCATGAAGAAAAATGGAAAAATATCACTCAATCAAAAGAATATTCCTGGATCTGCCCCCAAATTTAACCAATTCTTCTTTATCCCATGGCCCACCTTTACACAAAATTCCACTGAAATTGATGTAGAACTTTTGGAGATATTGCGTGAACAGACAAACGGGTGGACTGATGGAAGGACACAGGTAAATACATATACCTCTCCCAACTTCGTTGTCTATAACTGTAACTTATTCAAACTCAGTTATCTTTGACTGTTAATTCTGACCAGGACAATTTTGAATTTTAATATTCATATTAAATAGAGAGAGGGAATCTTGCTGTGAAAATGATGTTCAAAACCAAACTTTACAAATGTACAACCTGGAAAAACCTACAAAAGCATGCATAAGAAATGAGATTTGGGAAGTAAGCATATATTTGTTTCTTTTAGATCACTAAAATCATCAGTTGACATAAAATAAAGTCTTGAACAGTTAATTAAATGAGGATTCTAGCTTGAGTAAGACAAAATCAAATCAAAGAGTTTTGTCCAGAAATAAGATAAAAAGAAACTGAATAATCAGTTCTCTTGTTTAAAGCAAAAAACAGTTTTCAAAAGTGACATTGACCGAATCATTTGACTGATTAATTAATAGTTATTTGTAAATCAATTATATACTTCAACCTTTGTATATTTTAGGAACAAAAAGTCTACAATTAATAGCATGAACCAGCTTCTAAAAATGCAACTGTGATATTAAAACTAGGATTCACCTCAGATTTTCTCAACATACAAGAAAAAATTATATTATTTACAGATATGACAACATTTTCAAGCACATAGATATACTTTTCTATGTAAAAAATCCAACAGTTTTTGGCAAACAGTTGAAGTATTAACTGAATTTAAGAATCTTGCTTGCATGACAAGATCAGCTCAACTGTTTTAGTAGATAAACTCTTTGTCTATGTGGATTACAAAAATGCCTATAAATAGATTATCAGATCAATGTTGAAGAAGGCAAAACTTAAAAAATAAAACTTTTTCTTTTGCTTTGTATTAGAAACCATCAACCAAAACTGTCAACATAGTCAATATAGGTTTCTTTAGTTTTTAAGTGATTCTGCCTGGCTGGCTATGTATGTATGTATATATGCATGTATGTGTTACATACATTACAGGCTGCACCAATGGAGCTAGAGGGCTGAACATTTAAACATTTACTTCTTATTATATCTAGAAAAAATTTTTTTTTTCATTTTTTAAAAAATTCCCCCATAAATAAATTTTTAGTGGAGGGTTCAATTTACGATGCAATTTTATGCTAAATTGGTCCCTTAGTTTGTGTCTGGCAGCTTTCACGTTTGTTTTTCTTTGTTGAAAATTTGGACTTTAATGATATAACAAGAGGTGAGAGAAGTAATTTATTCATTGTTCACCCCTTTTTCTAATTTTTTAATTGATCACCCCCAACACGGCATGCTGCCAAAAGATGTTGGTCACATGACAGTTTTTATTGATCCTCTTTTATCTGAATCTTTCAATTTACTGTAAATATTCTGAAACATGTGATGGTGAGAATTGTTTATTATCTGTGAAATGAAACAACATAACTGTTCATGAATTTATTTAAATAAACTTCTCTCGTAAACTTCTGCATGTTGACATGGTTTTTAGAAGCTAATTCTACACATAAACATTTAAAGTTGTTAACATTTTCCATATCAGTATTCTTCTTTTTTTAATTAGTAAAAAAATGTTATAAGTATTTTGGAGAAATCTCCTTTGAGATTAGATTGCAGGCACATTTGTGTGATTCATAAATTCTTTTGGCTTATGGAAAAAATCCCTCAAACATTTTTGTATGTAAAATACAGTTGAATATTTTAAATTTGCATTGTCTGAAAAAAATCAACTAAATCTACCTTTAAGGAAGGCCTTTCCTGTTTGTGCATTGACAGATCCTTTATTAGTTGTTGCTTTAAAGTACTTTAATCTTTTCAAAAAGAATAGGAATTCTGTTTTTGATAAATTTTAAAACAAGTGTAATTTCACTCTCAAACACCTTCTGGTGTTTCTTTTTTTATTACTTTTATCATCATTGATAAATTTTCAAATTTTCCAATTAAATTATTCAAAAAGTATTTTGACTAAGTTAATTAAATAATTGCATTTACCAATTTTGGAAGCTTGCAAGTTGAATATATGAGAGTCAGTTTCTCTCAAATTTTAAACAACTGTGCAGAAAATAACATTTTTGTTTTATTTGTGTTTTTATAATTAGGAATTTTATTCAAGTCTATAATATCTAAGAAGTCAAATTTGGCTAGAATTTCATTTCTGGTTTATTTATAAATAAAGACAGCCACATTTAATGGATCAACAGGAACTCTGTGTTATAAAAAACAAAAGATGAGAAGAGTAATATTTTTTAATGTATAAATTTATTCATTTCTTTTTAAAACATCTATCTAATGAAACAAACTGGATAGGCATAAGTAAAATGAATAAAATGTAAAAATTTTAGATAATTTTGTCTTCCTAATCTTTAAAAAAAATTTACTTCAGATATATGTCTCTCAATATGTTCCTTAATTTTTGTTCAAAATATTCCATTCAGTTGTCGACAGCAAGATATTTTTTCTATTTTCTTTCTTTAACTTTTTTTTCAAATTTGGTTCTCCTCTCAACATCAACCGTCTCCTGTAAATAAAATAATAAAGAAAATGTTTTTATTCAAAAAAAGATGGTGCCAGAGAAAATGTCAAACAAGTAGATTATTACAAAGAAAAGATTTGCTCATTTAATGGCTGGACTAAATGAAAGCTTTCAACATTCTAAAATATGGCTCAGATGGGCCATCATTAGCATTTATGAGTTTTTTCAAACTATAATTCTTTGAGAATAATAATCACATGAAAAAAGAAAACCAAATCAAAAATCCTTTACTTTTCATTATTTCATGTCATAAAACAAGAAATAACATTGAGTACAAATAAATAAAATACAATTTATAAAATGTCTGTGCAAAAGTCAATACAAGAAAGCTCTGGTTTTACCAAGTTTATTTTTTTGCCAGCATGGAACCAACATGTCTACTGTTGGGTAATTCTTCAAAATGTGCCCTCATTTGTACATTCTAAAATCTACTTTGAAATTGCTGACATAATTGGGTGCAATTTTTGCTAATATGCTGAGAATATATTTTTATGTATGCTTTTAGATTTGCTGAGAATATATTTTTATATATGCTCTTGAATTTAAGAATAAAGTTATTCATTATGTATCTTATATTATTAAGAAATATCTATTTTTTCAAATGTTTAAGTGAGAAAATCCTAGAAATCTGCCTTAATTCTATCGAGTGTGTTAGTTGTTCAGCAGCTCTCATTTTGTGTGTTACTATCTTTATGTTATACTTTTTCAAAAGATTTATGGCCAAATTAGAGCAGCATATTACCATTGCCTACTGTGAACTAGTGATTCCCTATGAGCAAAGGGATTCATAAAAACTGATTGTCAAGAGAGAGATAACATCCTTCTCCTCACATTTCATTAATAGATATTTCTATTGTCCATTTTATATTTGTATAATTCCATTTCAAATATATATTCCATCAAAGCTAGAAGGCCCACAATAAGTAATAACACCACCATCCTCTTTTAGTTTTTATTATTTTATAAATATTATTATTTTTTTTAAATTATTTATTTATTTTGTAATTCAGGACCCATCTCATCTCTTTCTCTAGCTGGACATCCAATTATAAGTTTGGTATATCAATATTTCTATAACAATATCTTGTATTCTGAGGCCTGGAGTCAAGATATAAACCAAGAGAAAATTCATAAAAAAATGGGAAAAGAAAGTTAACTTCAGAATCCCCAATATATACAAATAACTGTAAATTCTGTGTTGTCTTCAACTGGTCTGTATTCGCTGGCAGCATTACTTCTTTGTTGTTTGTGCACAGCAGCTGCGAATGCCAGCAAAATACACCAGCACTCACTTATTCTGACAGAAAATTACTCTTGTCATATCAAACAGCTATAATGATTATTCTGACCCCAGAATAGCTTTCTTATTTTGCAAGGCCAAAGATCTCACCAGAAGGAACAACTTTTGTACAGAGTTACAAGAATTAATATATTTTTTTGACATTGGTATTCTTGCTGTCAGCCTGTTATCTCTGTGCTCCAATCAGGGACACCTGCTTGATCAATTATATATTTCTAATACTAAAACCCATGTCTGAGAGCAAAAATCAGGTAGATGACTAATTCTACTGGAATAAAGGATTAGAATACTTTCTTTGAATGGATCACAGAATCAGAAAGGAAAGCCAAAAATTCTCATGGAAGAAAACAATTACTTTAACACTTTGCAAAATCATTTCACAACAATTTTCCATGAAATTTTATATTTTCTTTATCTTAATAATTTTTTTTTTATCTCTGAGATAAATAGATTAAATAATACAGCTAAATGTTTTATACAATTTACTCATAACATATATTGGGACGTCTTATGAAAATAAGTTTGAGACCATTGTTCGGACTGAGATCCTCATCTTGGTTGTCATTTTCAAAACGTTTCGGCCGATGTACCCTCCGGATCTCAGTCCGAACAATGGTATCAGTAATACTAACACCTCATCTCAGAAATACCAAACTCAGTTATAAGTTTGAGACTTTTAAAATATTGGACATAAACCATGGCTGCAAGCTGCCCAGCATATTAATTCATTTGTCTAAAATAATTATAAGTGTATTTCATCTCAAAGAAAATGCTAAGCGAGAACATTTACTGCTGAAGCATAAAATTGGCATTAGAAGCAAATTTTTCCTCTTTTCTCTATTACATACATCCATACATACATACTTTTCTAACTTCAGAAATTTGCTTAGAGGCATATTTGCTTAAAGAGGCATATTTGCTTAAAGAGGCTTGTTGAAATAATGTTAATGATAATTCCAGTGGCAAGCTTAATGGGGGCAATATCAGGTAATCTTGTTAACACATTTTCATGCATAAGTAAACATTTTTGTATTGTGTAAGATTTGAACATAATAACACCATATCATTATAACAAATTTTATTGAGTGAATGGAGAATTTATCCAACCTTGTAATCACTAAATTCATCTGTAAATGCATCACTCCCAAAACATTCATTAAATGAAGATTTCAGTTTTGGTTTTAGCAGTCATCATTCTTATGACGTTTAGCTGAAGACAAAGATATCAAATTACAAGAAAATCATGACTCTTGACATATACAAATATATTAGGTTGTAATGAAGGATTTTAAAAAGACTGAATTACTCTGGATAAAATTCAGCAAACCAATATCTGAAAATTATTGAAATAAAGTTGGATTAAAACTATCATTGATATCAATATCAAAATAAGAATGAACTCTTTAAGTTCATTTTTATTTTGATATTGATATCAATGATAGGATTTCATTTAACAAAATGTACACATGCATTATTTATCAAATGTTTCCATTACCAAGAAAGACCCATGAATAGTATTCTAACATAGAACTCTAAATATTGTAAATATAAAACCAATAAAATCTAATACTTTTCAAGCTGGGTACAAATATTCACATTCATATACTCACTCTTATTCACATTCATATAATCACTCTTATTCACATTCATATAATCACTCTTATTCACATTCATATACACAAAAATGTACACACAATAATCAGTATTGAGTAACATTGCTTTTATGCACATATAAATATGCATAAATTAGCTAGTCAATGTTGAGTAATCAACATTTTGTATTTGTATACATCTACGCATATAAACATGCACACAAACGCACACAGAGTTGAAGATGTGCATGTGTATACATGTGTGTATAGATAACACTGGCTTCTACTTTGATAGCCTGGTTCAAATAAAAATTGTTTAATCTGTCATTTGTGCATATATTTAATATATAAATCTACATGCAAACAAGGATTATTCTTTTTGCAAAACAACATTTTTTACCATGGTTTGTGATTTTAAAATAATCAGCCGAGAAGGATTTATCATTTACCACAATGTCGCCTTATTGTTTACTGTAATCTTAAATAATGTAATGTCATCTCAATGGTGATTTCATTAACAAAAAAATGGTAATACTTGTTTAAGAATCACCTTCCAGGCTTGCCATTATAATTCTGTCTCTTCCAAATGCAGTAGGACACTTTTTAATGTCTCTCATTATTTTCAAGACTTTTGTCCTCATCATTATCTTGGCCAGGATAAGGATTTTTTTGGTCATGGTTGTCATGATTTTTATCTCTTTTTTATGTAGATAGTTTTTCTGCTTTTCCCCCATTGTTTTAGCCAATTATTTCTTTGTGCAGTTGTTCATCCACATAGAGTTACTTACTCATCAAATAATAACATAGGAGGGTGGATCAATAAGCCTAACACATAGTTATTAGTTACATTTTGATCTGAAATTTCCCCTGTATAATGTTTGAGCTATATGATTAATATTCACCACTGAATTAAGTGCATTGACAAGGAGGGAGATTATGTTAAAAAATAAATATTTGTTGTGTAAAATAAATGCATTTTTTCATCATTAGGCTGTGAACTTATTGATGTAATTCCATATATGTATAATATATAATTTTGTGTACATGCACTCACCTACACATATATTTATATACACATGAATGACCATGAATATACTCATATAATATGTGCATGAACCTTTTATGTGTAGGGTCAAACGTATAGATTATAACTCAAATATATATATGTGGGGTGTAGCCAGATTCAAAATTTAGCGGAGTGCGCACATAAAAAAGGCACTAGGACATGTAACAAATAATTAAAAATTGATTTTACATTTAAAATCAAAACACAAGGAAGATAGTTTTAAAGGAAGTACATAATTGTTATTTTGTATTTAAAATCAAAACACAATAAAAATGTTCTATAGTAGGCTCATGAATCTAAAATCAAAGTATAATAAAAACA
>VCCN01004615.1:1051423-1086908 GCA_006491835.1 Architeuthis dux | reverse complement strand
TACTAGGTCTCATATGTAAAACAACATAAATATGGCAGAGAGGTGTGCTGCTGTGCTGCGGTTGTAGGGAATGAGTTTATAAGTGTGAATCAGCTTCTGCTAACCCATGAGGTCTTTGTGGCTGATTGGTAAAAAGCAGCTAGGTGTAAACTAGTCTACCTCTGGCAATGAGGGTGTGTGTTCGATTCTCACTGTAGGCTTACTCTTTATTTCTGATTGTGCTGTTATTCGTTGCCATAGAAACAGTGGCCCAAATTAAAAACAACTAAAATTAGGATGAAAGTAAAAACTAGTCAAATTTAATGTGCAAGTATAAAACAGTCTAAAACAGCAGAACTGACAGTGTGAGTTGTTTTCACAAATTCAACATAGAGAAAGAAAATGTTGAATGTGCAGAAATAAACATTTGTTAATGCCATGTTTGGCCGATGATCCAACAACATAACATTTTATTATTTTCTCTGGCAAATTGTTGTTTCTAGGTGCATTCTAATTATTGTGATTTTATAAGCATCAAACTGTTGATATAAACTAACATAATGAGATTGTACATATTTAGTTATGAATCCACATGTTATGATATTACTCACAGTAGTGTAAGTGATGATCAAGTAAGTGCTTGTTCGATTCTATAAGATATGTTGGAAGAATTTGAATTTTTTTAATCCTGTGTATGGACAATGTGTTAAAAGAGTCCTACAATATGGCACAGATGCCACAGGTGCTTGCAGACAAAAAGAAGAGACATGGAATAATGAAATTCATTTTTATTCAATTACTTGTTCAATAATTAGAAACCGTCAACCAAAACTGTCAACATAGGTTTCTTCAGTTTTTAAGTTAGTCTGGCTGGCTATCTATGTATATATGTGTTGTACATACAGGCCACACCAATGGAGCTAGAGTGCTGAAAATTTAAACTTTCTACTCCTTATTATATCTAGAAAAAACAGTTATTTTAAAATTCCTCCAAGTAGAAGGGTCCAATTTGCAATGTAAGCTTATGCTAAATTGATCACTTGGTTTGTGTCTGGCAGCATTCATGCTTGTTTTTTTTTTAAATTCAGATTTTTTAGTGATCACTGCCCAACAAAAGGTGTGAAAAGTAACTTATTCATTGATCACCCCTTTTTCCAATTTATTGATTGATCACCACCAACATGGCATGCTGTCAAAAGATGTTGGTCACATGATGGTTTCTATTTAGTGACTAACTGGACTTGTTTATATTTTTGTCTTTTTGTTCATCTATTCTTCTTCATTACTCTCCTCTTCTTGTCCTGCTTCATCTGCTACTTTACTTTTTTACCCTTAACCCAATGCCTTATTGTTTTGTCTTCATCATGTTTCTCTGACTTTTCCATATTCCATATCTTTTTCTAATTTTTCCTATTTCTCTTCCCCTCCTTTCCCAATCTTTTTTATATTCCTTCAAACTCAATATTTTCCCTTTTCTGTTACATTTATTCTTTATCATCACATTGTATTATTTTTTTACAAATTTAAATTTTCTTCCAAGGTAGTTAGAAAATGATTGTACCTCAATTTTCCAAATAATCTTCTCCCTGTTTTTGTTGTTGTTCCACAGTTTTTTCTTCTTGTTCTCCTTCAACTACTTTTTGTTTTCCCCTTCTTTTATTATCTTTCTCTTTCTTTATTTTTAGTCTCTATCTCTCTTTTTCCCTTCTTCGCTTGTCTACCTTTCATGTTTCACTCTCCCTTTTTGATTTCTCCCCCTTCTCATTCTTCATTTTAACAAACCAAACAGACATGGTTCCAAGACTCAATTAAAGGCCGTTTTTACAAATGTCCCACAATGCACTGGTGCCAAGTATTGATAAAACATTTCAGGGGCAGCAGCACTCTGTTTTAATTATTCACTCTTTTCTCTTCATTATTTTACTGTTGGCTTTTAAGGCAAATCTGTTTTGGGCTGGAAACTCTTCAATCACACATGATTGTTGCTTCCCACTTTTTTTATATTTTCATCTTTTACAGACTTTTTGTTTCCCTTCAGTTCTTTTTTATTTCTCACTCAGAAATTAAAGAGTCTTGCAAGAAATAATAATGGGAAACAATCCTCTTCACGATGGAAGGAAGAATTTAAAAATGTGTTATTAGCACAATTCTTAGTTCAAAAAAAGGTTTTATAAGTTTACAAAAATTTCTTTCGTACATAAATTTTACAAATATGTCTATATACTGATTTTAAAATCCCTAGATATGCCTATCTTTCACATTTTTGTATTACCCCTAGGCTTTAGAAATAGAAAAAATGACAGCAGAGTGGATGTCTGGCTGTAAAAATGTAAACTTCTCAAAAGTCCATAAATAAATCAAATACATACATGTAAATTACAAAAGTTATTCTAATTACTACCATAGAAAAGTTCAGGTTCATGCCTTTTCTAAATACTTTAATGTGAACACTAATAAGTTTTGTCAGCTTCATTCATTGGCATTTTAGGTCACCTTTGTCCTCATTTGCTACATGCACACACACACACACACACACACACACACTTTATCTCATATATCTTACTACAATTGAACAAATTTGTGTGTGTGTGTGTGTGTGTGTGTGTGTGTGTGTGAGAGAGCACAGCAATTACTTGACAACTGTCCATCCTATGAAATTGACATTCGCCAAGATATATTAGTCTGCACACAAGGCAGTGCAGTGTCGAGTTTGAAGTTTTTTAAATCAGCAGTTCTCGAGAAATCTAACTAAAATAAATAGAAATTACAGAGAAATTTAATAAAAAATTACAGATTATAGATCTTTCTTCATAGTTTTATTAATTATCTCCCTTGAATTCCGCTCTTTAGAATTATCTAAATTTAGATATGAATTATCTAAATTGGCAACACTGAAGAGAAGTAACCAAAATACTTCAAGCCATAGTTTTGTATGACAGATGGAAAATTATTTTACATGACAATTGTGGCAGGCTGCTCAAACATGCACCTTTGGAATGGGCACCGGCCTCGTACAAACAATTGCAGATGCATAAACAAACATTCATACAAAAAAAAACAAATCATGATTCTGATAATCAAAACTTACTCAAAAATTAATGCTGATATTGATAATGATGATTTTATGAAGTCATACCAAGGGCAGATCTAGAGGCTCTTCCAGGGGCTCTTCCAGGGGCTCTTCCAGGGTCTTCTGGAATACCCTCAGAATGTTTCTGAAAATTTGTATTTATTTTAGTTTCAGTAGCCAATCTTGGATACATAACAAAACTTTTGAAACATGTTTTAAATAGACTTCTAGATAACACCTAATTTCAGTAGCTGATATGCCCTGAAATGCAATTTTAGCCAATCTTAGATATATAAATTTCAAAATTCCAGATCCCACTAAATGCCCCCCACATTTTGAAGAAGTCAGCTCAATAGGGTGGATCTGCCCCTGCATGCAGTATGTATTTATTATAATTTAGGTGATATAGTTGTTTCAGATACCATAGCCATGTATTGTAAAAGTTAGGATATTTATATGGGTATTTCTGGAGCAAATTGTACAAAGATAAACTGATCAGAAATTTATGTTTGCATAGTGAGGAGTAATAAATAATGAATAGGTTGAGATGATAATTCATTTTGAAAATTTTCAACATTGATAGAACTTAAAACTTGGGAGCAATGTTATTATTTGTATGTTCAGATTCTTCCTTGTTTCCATGCAAGCTTTTTACATAAAAGATTAGTCAACTCTTAAGCCATATCACACAATGTTAGATCTCTCACTCAGTGTGTGTGTGTGTGCTAAGAGTTAGTTATAAGTGAGAAAGAAAGTGGGTTTGTTTTTGGTATCTGATAGATGACAAGTGTTGAGTAAAGAGGACTACATGTCATAAGAAACTTCCATTCATACAGTCAAATTTTCTACTCCTTTTAAACTACAAAACAACGTTTCTTATATTTTAAATAGTTTTGACATCAATCAATGCTAGTTGCACAGAAGTTACTTATATCATTTTGATGGTCAATGGCATATTTTTAATTCAAAAAGTTTTTACTGAGACTTCTTTCAGATTGCTCAATGTCCTGAAGCTGGGATTAAAAAAAAACAAGTTGTTACTGATTCCAATACAACTTATATAGACATAAATTTATCCCAAACTGACAAGACATATTTATGATAAAATGGTAATTGTACATTGTAAATTAATCCAGAATGTTGGGATTACAAATCATTAAAGCAGTTGAATTAGGAAGAAGAGAAAAGAAAGAAAAGTGAAGGAAAAATCAAAGGATAAAAAGAGGGAAGAGGAAGTAGAGAATGGGAGAGTTGTAGAAAGAAACGAAAAGAGAAATCAATGGAAAGAGAAAAGAAGAAGGGGAGAAAGAGAAAATAAACTAGAGAAGGGAAAGAGTAAGAGAGAGAAAAGAATTGATAAAGATAAAAAAGAGAAAGAAAGAGTGAGAAATTACATGAAAGAGAAAGAAAGAGATGTTATTACAACAATGATTCCACTGGGATATGTGACAGAAGCACTCAAACAATTATTACATAGATGGCATATTGATCCAACCAAGCTATAATTTA
Source organism: Architeuthis dux (assembly GCA_006491835.1). Taxonomy (NCBI): domain Eukaryota; kingdom Metazoa; phylum Mollusca; class Cephalopoda; order Oegopsida; family Architeuthidae; genus Architeuthis; species Architeuthis dux. Next base: position 1,082,350 of record VCCN01004615.1, on the reverse strand, counting down.
TAGGTTTTTTGCCACTAATACATTAGCTTTGTTCTTTTTGTCACCCGTGGGCAGGGTGATATTAGCAGATTGAAGAGGTGTTGTCTGCATCAGGTGTCACCACTAGAAGCTAATGATTGAGAACAAGAGAGGCTGTTGGTTCCATTCTCAGATTCGGTCATGCATCAACTGTAAATAAAGTGCACTAATTTTCAGCCTCATAACATTGCTTTTATCTGGAAGTGCAGATCAAATTGCAATATTGGCAGTTCATGAGCAAGAGAAACAGTGGGAAGTATGTATTTAGTCAATACACTCATCCTTAACAAAGGGTAAAAATTCACAACGTTTGCTTTGAATCTCTGGATGTTTAGTAGGTGAAGATATAAAACAGAATTTTACAAATTTTCTATAATAATGAAATAATAAAACTAATAATATTCAGCATTCATTATCACATTTTAAATTGACATTTTATCAAATACCATAAACCATCAAAAAAGTTAAACATACTTGATTGTTTTAATTTTTATTAAGGTTCATTTTTATTATAATAATATGTAAAATATTGGAAAAAAAACTCCCTGTCTTTTTAACCATATTTTGAAGTGTAAGGTAAAGCAACCCTTCTTTTAAGAGACAACTGAGTGTGGAGGCTGGTGACGAAGACCTGGTTTCTGTTGCATGCGTCAGCTTAGTGATCCTTGCAAGTTTTAAGTCTGGTTGAGACCAGAACTTTATTCCTACAAGTTTTTATGGCAGGATGCAAGTCTACCAAAGGTATACCTCTACCCTAATCCCACAGCTTAGAGTGTGCTTAATTAGCTGCTGAGTACACAGGGAAATTTGTCCTAATGAAGAGTTTTCCACACTCTTTGCTCATACTGGGAATCGAACCCAGGAGCTTCTGAGTGTGAGGCAGAAATGGTAACCATTACACTATCCGAGCAGACTTATTTTGACATGTACTCTGTCAAATCATTTACTCTATACAATTTCTTGGATTTCTTTCTTTTCACATGAATTTGTCTGTTCAATTCATTGTCTTTTCAATAAATAAAAGAATCTGTACTGCATTAATCAGTCAATGCAGCATCAATCAGTCAATGCAACATTTTCTTGCTTCATACTTCATAGTATACTTAATACTTATGTATTACAACATTGTATTACATACATGTATTACAGCATAGTATACTTAATACTTATGTATTGCAACATTGTATTACATACATGTATTACAACTAATATTCATGATTAAATATGGTTTATATGATTGGTTGTGGCATTACAACTATGTAGTATTAAGTATACTATGTTGTAATACATAAGTATTAATACAATACATTTGTATTAATACTTATGTATTACAACATAGTATACTTAATACAACATAGTTGTAAAAATGCCACAACCAATCATATAAACCATATTTAATCATGAATATTAGGGAGTAAATATTAGGCTTAATGCATTGTAAACTTTCTTGCCCTTCTTGGACTCATAAACTGCAATACTCAGAGGTAGAAATTTAAAGTCTTATGAGGAACTTGAATTTAAAATAACTAATCTGATAAAGACAATTATTCTTAAACCACTTATCTGGAGCCAAAAGTTCAACAAATGGAATATTTTATGGGCACAAGAAACAGTTATAACATTCAAAGATTATTTGAAAGGGAATGTTCCAAAATTTTCAACATCCCAAAAAATAAAATTTTTAAACATTTGCATACAACGTCAAAAAAGATAATATTTTAAATAAAAGTAATGATATTTTAAAATGATTTTTCTGAAAAAGATCTTTTATGAAACATTTTGCTCTCATATACAGATTTAGCTTTGTTATTATCAACAATTATTATGTTTCAAAATCATTATGGTCTTATTAAAAACTACTGATTAGTTTATGTATGCTAAAAGCATTCACAAATAAATAATGCTAAAGAAAATTATGTGTTGTCATGCATTGAAATGAACTGAGAATATGTCAGTTTTTTTTGGCTTTTTTTAACGGCACATCGACCCTTGGTGGGTCATTTAGTGCCGAATTCAATAGGGGAGAGGGGAGGGTGTATCCTATGTCCCCGTGACTAGAGACTTGAGGGGGGAGAATCCCAAATCCCTGTCACTGAGACAAATGCGACAGGGACCGGGATAAGGGGGGTGGGTGGAAATCCCAAAAGCTTCTCAGGACGAATCCTGAGCATGCTAATGGTGATCGCCTCCCGACCAGCTGGCCAAAATATCCTGTGCAACTTCTCCCAGGACAATACCTGAGCATGCCACAAGGATGCCATGGCGGTTTCGAAGAACAGATACTACACTTTGATCTTAGCCAAAAGGCAGTGAAGCCTCCATCTCCTTTAAAGGGCTAACAAAATGAATGTTGGAGATCCTTCATTCTTTTGCTCCCCCCAATTTTATTCATATCAATTCCACGTAGAGATTTATTTGTGGTCAATATGTATATTTACAATCATAAAATACTTTATTAATAAGTTCATTTATAATTGAACTTAAAATACAATTTTTAATTGAACATATTTTATGACAGAAAGAGAATCATTTTTAATATGAATCACATTATCACAATGATTTAATATGAATCACATTATCACAATGATTTGTTTAAAAATTAACAACATTATGAATATTGGAAGTTAGTAACATACTTAAAAAACATATTAAAAATAAGAACAACAAATTATTAACAATCTCAATCTAAATACCCTTCACTTTTCTTTGTTGTTTTCTGATGGCCACCTAACCAACAATTATTCTGTTGAGAAAATCAATAATAATCATGTAAAACTTGAGCATAAGTCATAATCTATAGTATAGCAATTTGATCTTACAAGCTATTGATAGTGAGTTTAATCTTCACAAAATATTCCACAATTGTTACCTTATGCCAGACTAAGTGTAGCAAATAGCCATTTACCTTTTCAAATGGTTCTTTGCGGAAGCTACATCGGGTTGAACTCAGCACTCGTCCCGATATGGCTTAACTTCTCAACAGATTCAAACCCAGCAAGACAAAGACACAGAACCAAACGGGACCTGTGTTATAAGGGTTACCCCCTTTAAAAAACTTCTGTTTACCCCATCACACTCGGATTTTACACCTGAAGAAGACCGAAGAATGGATTGGCCGAAACGTCATGTTTACAACACAAACAATAAGGAGTTCAATCGTCAGAAGAACCATTTAAATATTAATGACCCTTCTCAAAACTATGGAAAATAACCACATATTTTTGCTATGTAAATAAAATGTTAAAATTCAAGGAATATGATTTGTTATTTCATACTGATTGAGAGAAGGAAATTTAACAAATACAAAAAGAACCCACTGGATACAAATGCCAACTTGTCTTTTGTAGTTTAAGCAAAGACAATGACATTCATAATTGCAGATTCTTCCTTCAGAATGAAAATTCTGAATACAAAGCAAGAAAAACAACCCTTCCTTTGTTGATTTCGTTTTAGTATGGGAAGTTAAGTAAGCCTCACACTTTGTGAACTTGGGGTCACCTACTCCCCCAAATTTACTGTACTTGTTATAGAAGCTTAATTACCACAGGTCCACCAATGAGAAGGAAAAATTTACTTTCACTCAGAGTGAAAAGCTCTTCTTATCCCAAGCGCAGTCAGTCTAATTGTCAAACAAATTTAAATAAGCAGATTAATATAGATTTTACTTTAGCCTTTTTGAACATTAGTGTGGCTTGTCATACTGACTACGACTGCTCTCGACATAAGTTAAGTTCTTAGATCATCATTCCTGAGGTCTTGACACATGTAACCCTAGATGGGTGTTTTGCGTAAGACAAGAAATTGTCAAACGTTGACAAGAATTTTATCCATGAAGTGAATAATGGGTCACCTAAGACTCAGGTAGATTTCCCTTGTTGAAGTATCTGATTCTCCAGTGTCATGTCAACAAGGGGTTAGAAATACAATAGAAAAAGGAGTTGACCTGCACTGCAAAATACCCCCCCCCCTCCGTCACACATGAGATCTGGTATATTAGCGATAAAGATCTCTATGGTTGCACTGGACTCATTCACCTCACCAACATTCAGCCTTACCAGATATCTAAAATGGCTTGTCTCTGACTTGCCGTCATTTTCACAAGCAGGTTGGGAAAAAGGATCCCAAAATCAAGAAAGCTTTTTTCTTGTTTGTTTCTTTACCAGGGTTGTCTATTGCATGAGTGACTTAAAGTGTAAGGTGTTAGATGACACGCCAGGTGATCTGCTCACTGACTTCTTTGAATACTGTGACCTATATGACCCTTTGTCACTGTCAGCCACCCAACCCTACAGTGGTCATTCAATAATTGGACTGGAAAGCCCTATCAGTATCTCCTCACCAAAAAGACAAAACAAAATGGTCAGATGAGAGAATGTTTATTGTGCAGCTTTCTCACAATGATTTCTTTTTTTAATAATCAGGCCATCCCCCAACCATGTCCCTCTTTCTCTCCACAAATGTTCAAAGTCATCATTGTCAGTATTATATAACATTATATATGAGTAATGCACTTCATAGAAACTCTTTACGGTTTAACTGGCTGAAATTAGAAATAAAAACCTTCAAAATATATACACTTGCTTCTTACTTTCAGCCTCTTAAATTAAACTATCAGAAATATGGAACATCTTTCCAGAAAAACACATTAGAAAATGAATTTTTAAAAATCTATAAGATAGGAAGTGATGCATTTTTATTTTACAAAATTGTGCTATTATGAAACATGTGGATAAAGTATTTAGAAAAAAGCACTTGTAGGTGATGGACAGTTTATGAAATGTTGGGATCCTTTTTCCCAACCTGCTTGTGAAGATGATTGCAAGTCAAAGATGAAGCCATTTTAGATATCTTGTAAGGCTGATATATAATAGTTGTCCCTGGAAGTCAATTTGTGATCTTTTCAAATGAGTAGGTATTATATATCGGTTTTTGTTTAATTTTTAATCACTGCTACTCACAACAGACCAGTTTAATCACTGTTACTGGGTTTAGCTTATTCATGTGTTCTGACATTTATATGTATCTATGTATCTATCTATGTATCTATGTATCTATGTATCTATGTATCTGGACTTCACCCAGCCCTAACCATTTATAGTAGAAACTTGAAATTTTGCACACACACTCCCCTCAATGAGTAGGGAAAATCTTTTTTTTTGTTTGTTGAAAATTCCACTCCTAAAAAGGTTTTTAGTTGGGGGTTCAATTTACAATGGAAGTTCATGCCAAATTGGTCCCTTAGTTTGTGCCTGGCAGCATTCACACTTGTTTTTAAAAAATTTGGACTATTTAATGATCACCGCCCCAAAAAGTTAAGAAAAGTAACTTACTCAATAATCAAAGCTTTTTCCAATTTTTTAATGCTGCCAAAAGACATTGGTCACATGACGGTTTATATTGAGTGACTAACCATACATGTTTTTTTAAATCCTAAATTTATGATTCAAACCAAAAGTGGTAGTATTTTCATCAATTTTTTTTCATTTTCACCACCACTGCTTAATTTACGAGGTAAAAGGCAGTAATATAGGTGGCGGTAATTCATATTTTCATTTGGAATGCTAGTTATTTCTAATTCTTGTTTTATTTCAATTTATTTCATTGTATTCATTTGATGTTTCAGTTATATTATACTGAGGATGATATGAATTAATATTGAAAATTTAACCAAATCAATTACACTTTTTTGTTTGTTAATCAAATATCAATTACCTACCCGTATGCTTTTGGGGGTTCTATTCTACATTACATCTTCATTTTATAATGTTTAATAATGAGTAATAATGAGAAAGGAATTAAAATATCATTATTTATTTTGTATTCAAGAACTTGGCAGTAAAGTTTAAGAATTATGCTTATCCATATAAAAATGATTGTTCTAATCTAATATTTTTCATTTCCTGACACCATTCATGCTTACAAGTAAAAGGATTTGGTTTATAGAATAGATAAAATGTACGGTCAAGGATGTCACAGAGGGAAATGGATAGAAAAAGAATAAACATATTTACTTTTATGTCTTCAGGATATAAAACATAACATAAACTTGCTTTTAACATGGGATCTACAAAATGCCTATAGTACCCATCGGTAACTCCAGACATCAGGAAATGCACTAATCCTCTTCTTTAAGTGAAATGGAAAAGTGAGTAGAGTAGGTCAAAGTTGGAACTACAAGTTTTACAATACTGACATAAGCTACTTTTCTTTTTATCTTAATAGAATTTATAGACCAAAATTTCATAAATCCATTGGAAAAACTCATACAATATCATTAGGTCCTTGTTAAATATTGTTTTTATGAATCTAAATTTGATTATTTTAGCTAAATTAATGCAACAGAATGCATGAAAAAACAAAGATGAATTACTGGTGAGTTTGTGGCAGTAAAACTTTCTTCATTTGACAGATATAAATAAGATCAGGTTAATCTAATCCAATTCTTTTTTATATTCAATTAAATAAGAAATATATTGTTTAAGAAATGTAAATAGTTTTGCAAAGAATCAAATAAAAACTATAAAATTAATCAAAGCGGCTCTTGAGGGAATGCTATCCATAAAACTGCACTTTTTTGCTTTTATCTGTATTGTCAACATTTTATTAAACTCTATTATTACTAAATTTTAAGATATCCGTTTGCTAATGTTGTCAACACATATGAATCATTGTTTCAGTGCCGTGCTGTGGTGGCATAAGGCCAGTCAAGCCCAGACATTACCCAATCATTGCCCGGGCTCACAAAATTTAATTTTAATAGACAATGTGTTGAAAAAACCTGAATGTTGAAGATATTTCCTTCATTTTGTGGCAAAACACTGAAACAGGAGAATTGTTGTTACCATCTTTCATGTCTCATTCTTTTTATTTATTGTAACTTTGCAATTACATTGAGAAGTGACTTTGAATTTGATTTATTATATGAAATTCATATTATTACTTATATAAAACTTTGCCCGTCCTCATAGTTTTCTGGCCGAACATTGCCCGGCTTGGTACATAAAAACGCTGGCGCAACCACTGGTGCCATGTATTTAAAAGGATAATTCCTTTTGTGTATATATATATATTAAGTTATTATTCTAATAATAATTCCTTTTGCATATGTATTTATATTCTCAGCTCTAATATCATTATTATTCTTTTAACATTCTGTAAGTCTTGATAAATAAGAAAACTAGAAAGCACTCAGAGAGCGCATACCTCTGCCAACACTGTATAGTAACTAAGTACTGAATGAAAATAATAAATTAAAAAACTAAGGAGAGAACTTTAAATGTACAAATATTGAGGTACTTCTCTTAAAATTTAAATCTAGACCTTTTTAACTGTTCGTTTTCAACTTCTTTTCCTGCAGAATAATAAAAAATATCTCTCAATCAAAAACAAATTTCTGGATCCACCCCAAAATTTAAACAATTTTTCTATGGCTCACCCTTCCACAAAATTGCATTAAAATTCATTGAGAACTTTTGGAGATATTGTGTAGACAAACAGACGAACAAACAGACAGATGGACAGACATAAGTGAATACATATACCTCTTCCAACTTCGTTGGCAGAGATAAATCATCTGCATTGTTCACATTTTCCATATTTGTTTAATTTTTAAGATCCTCTTTAACATTTTAAGTCTGCTAAGGGTTAACAGAATAAAACCTAGAAAGGTAATAAATACAAAAGTTAAAAGATCACCATTAGGATTATCTCTTCTCTCTCTTTGCAACCAAAATAGCGAAATTGAGAATATAATTACTCCATTTTTGTTTGCTTTTTGCTAGAATTCAACAAACGCATTTCCTAGCTTTATAAAAATAACAGGAAAAAATCACCATAAAATCAATATAAAGTCCAGTAATTTTGTTTTGGTTCATTTGGGAATTCTATGCCAGACATATCGGAATGGAACCAATCAGCCAGATATTGTGATTATGATTCCTGATTTTTTTCTCTTTCAGAACCACCATTTTCAGAGAGGCTGGTTTTTATTTCATTCAGCCAACTCAGAAAAAAAGAAATGGTTTCCTTCATGATGTATCTTTGAAAAAATTGCAGACTCAGCAGTTTTTCTCCAAAATAGTTGCTAATTTTACCATTCTTCCTACTGAAATGCATAAGTGCACACAAAAAGTATCATTGAACAGCATTTGTATGGAAATTACTTCTAAAACTCACTACTCCATGATGGTCAACTTTGTCAATGACCAGCTAAATATCATCTGTCTCACATGAACAAAATCTTTTTGCAATCAACATAACAAGGCAATCATTCAGTCATGTTTTGTGGTTCTGAATGTTAAATTTCTGGAGACAAAAACTTTTAATAGAATTAAATTGTCAAATGAAAAAAAAGAAAGTTTTTTGTTCTATGCTTCTAAAATCTTGAGAATCAATCAAGATTGAAAAGGCAAAGTCACATTCCTAAATGGAAGAGTTGACAAATTAGTAAGTTAATTTGGATTCCCTGCACAAAATCCTTAATGGCCGCTGCAATCTTAGGAAATAAAAACAGATTTTGTGCTTCTTCAAATACTTATGAGCAATACTTTTTATATAAACAATTTATTTATATAAAAAGAACTGCATCTTTTTTCTTTTGCCCCTTCTCTTATTAAAATACCTTATAAACATGACATCATTTTATTAGAGGGTAGCAGCTACACACTTTAATTATTGTGATTATGATTTAAATATAAATTTCAAATCTAAGTTTGTTTGTTCTTTTGTGTGTGGTGGTGGTGGGGGGTGCAGTGTTATTATTAATTCTTTAATATGTAAATGGTTTTGGGATTTATTATCCTTTTGATATTTTACATTAAGGTAAGAGATGTAACACTGATGTCGGATTTTCTCTGATTTTCTCTGATTTTCTCTGATTTTCTCTGATTTTCTCTGATTTTTCTATTTGCATGCAGAATGTGTAACAAGCTATGAGTACAAATGCATGATTATAAAATATAACACCAACAGTGAGAATGAAACCATGTCTTTTCCATAAGTTTAAATTAAATTTTAGTTTTGGTCATTGTATTAATCACTGCTACCCACAACACTGGTTTATTGCTCAGTTTAGATTATTCATGTGATCTGACATTTATATGTATCTATGTATCTATCTATGTATCTGGACTTTATCCAGCCCTAACTGTTCATAGTAGAAACTTGAAATGTATTTTACCCCCCACCCCACCCCAATAGGTTTTTAGAGGGGGGGAGTTCAATATGCAATGTAAGTTTATGCTAAATTGGTCACTAGTTTGTGATCATTTGTTTTTTTAAAATTCAGACCTTTTTTTAGTGATCACAGCCCAACAAAAGGTGAGAGAAGTAACTTATTCATTGATCACCCCTTTTCCCAATGTTTTAGTTGATCACCCACACAGCATATATGGGTGGCTGTGATTCATAATTTCCCTTGGAATGCTAGTTTGTTTTATATTTTATATCCATCAATGTCAAAAGAGGGGAAAATCAACCAAGAATAAAAACGAAACAATTTTGCCACTTGAACCAGTGTGAAAGTTGACTATCAGGTTTTCTTCTTTTTCTTGGTTAAAGTGTGATATTTAAATGTTCATTATTAAATGCAGTTTTAGTCATAGAGATTATTTCATATCTATTGGCCTCAGTATCAAAAGTTAAAGGAAACACAAGAAAGATTGATAAAATCTGAAAAACAAATTCTATTTTTGCCAATCTCTGTTTTTCAAAGTCATATTTGTTCACTTTTTAATCATCTCTAAAAGTATTAGATAATCAAATCGCAACACATTTAATTTGATTTTTCTGCCCAAAAATTGAATAATTTTTCATGATTTTAAGCCAAACGGTCTTATTCACAAATATTGCATTGAAATCATATTGTTATTTGTAGACTAAGAATATATATATGTTCCTATTTGAACTCTGAGAATAGCAAATTTTACAATTGCGCAAATGTACTTAAAACATGAGGATTAGGGAGATTTTTGCATCCATCTGACTCATGAGGTGTCAGGAAATTGAAATTTTTATTGATTGCACCACAGCAAAGCCCTCAAATATGCTTTGTTTATGATTGTTTATGAATGCCAGATAATATTATATTATGTGTTTGTGGATATGTGTGAAAAGCTTGATGTCAAATATTTCTTTTGATAGAAAGTTGTTTTGCTTAATATAAAATCAAGCTTTTTCAAGCTGAGATGACAAAAAACAAGATGATAAGATTATGCAGTTATATAAGACAAATATTAAACATGTTGTTAAATAAAAATATGACTTTGAAATCTTAAAAAAACATCATTTTCCCGTTTTGCTTGCCTTTCTGATTTATGTTCTTGATTGTGATTGTCTAATGGTGGTGGTAGTGGGGTGTTTGTGTGTGTTTATGTGTGTGTGTTCATGTGTGTGTTCATGTGTGTGTTTATGTGTATGTGTTTATGTTTTACTTTGTGTGTTCATGTGTCTATGTTCATGTGTGTGTATGCGTGTGTTCATGTGTATGTGTGCACATGTGTATGAGATGTAGGTGAGTGTGTGTTCATGTGTATGTGTGCACATGTGTATGAGATGTGGGTGAGTGTGTGTTCAAAATATGAGGCCAGTTAAATCCATCTCAAAATAATTATCTTATATACTAGCAGGGATACCCGGCATTGCCTGGTAGGAAAAATAACTGAAAATATAACCAAACAGGAAAAATATGTTCTTTGATGTATTTCTTCTTACACAACAGAACCAATGAAAAAGAAAAACAGACTATTATTTACACATGTAAAAGGAGCTGTAATGGAAGAAATATTCTGATGCACAAAAAAGAACAAATGATGTCGTCCCTTAGTTCGACAGGGCATCTGGATGCACTACATGAGTGCTTCTCCCACTGGGTGCCAGGTTGTCTGGGGATCCAACCCTAGAACAACCAATATAAAGTTGTCCATGGGAAAAGCATGGATAAGTAAAGTAAAGGCCAGCGATCATGAGAGATTGTCCTTGTGCCTTGTTAAAAATTGATGATTTTAGCTTCTCAGGGTTGCACAACTTTTTATAAACAAAAGAAGAAAAAATCAATTTTTTAGCCTCTAAAGTTATTTCGTTTTGCTCCCAAAAGCTATTTTAATCCAAAATTAACCTGTTTGGACGTGGACAAATTAACTACTATGCCAAATTTCAGTTTCATAGGTGCAAAATTGTGGCCAACAACTCGGAAAATTGACTAGAAATGTCTACAAACGACCTCAGCTGACCTTGAATGACTACTGAGATCAAATTCAATATATGATATTTGCCATGAAAAGACTTACCCCAAATTTCAGTTCCATAGGAGCCAAAGTATTACCAAAAACTGGGAAAATTGAGTAGAAATGATTTCTAGTGACCTTGAATGACCCCCAATGTCAGCCTCGGGTGGCCTGTTACCTTCGATGTGAGAGGATGTGCCCATATGCAAAAATCTGGCATGCTTGGTGCAAAATTGAGGCAAAAAATAGGAAAATTGTTTTAAAATTAGCCAAAATGACCTCTGGTGACCTTGAATGACCTCTGGTGACCTTGAATTACCTCAGAGGTCAACATCTCATAGATTGAGATCTTTGCCATGAGATGTAACCATATGTTAAATTTCACCATCCTTGGTGCAAAATGGTGGCAAACAACTATGAAAATTGGCTAGAACTGACCAGAAATAACCTCTGGTAACCTCAAAAGACCTCCGGGGTCAACCTGACAACCGGAAAGATGACCTCTTTTCAGTCTACATTAGGTTGATAGGGCTTGTAGTTTTTGCAGAGAAGAGGCACGAAACAAACAGAGTGCTTAAATATTAATATAGATTATTCTGCTTGTTTATATGTATGACTGTTATGGGTTCAGCTAGCTCAGAATAAATGTTTATCAAAACCAATAAACTTATTCCAGCCTCTGAATAACCTTGATATCAAATGAAATTTACTTCATAGGCATAGTTATATATGGGATATATATTTGATTTATGTGGTGTCATTCAGAAAAAAATACGTACAGACTAAAAATAGCTTCTAGCTGTGATATTTATTATATCTTAAAAAAGTGATGGTATACTTACAGGTTAAGAAAGGTAGTCACTCTTTAAATTTAAATGAAAACAGTTCTGGTTAGTTACTCAATAGAAACTGTCATGGGACCAATGTCTTTTGGCAGCATGCCATGTTGGGGGTGATCAATTTTAAAAATTTGAAAAGGGGGTGATCAATGAATAAGTTACTTCTCTTGCCTTAAAAAGTCTGAATTTTCAAAACACAAGCATGAATGCTGCCGGACACAAACTAACGTATCAATTTAGCATAAACTTACATTGCAAATTGAAACCCTGGCTAAAAAATTGAGAGGGATTTAAAAAAAACATTTGTTCTAGTCATAATAAGGAGTAAATATTGAAATGTCAGTCCTCTAGCTCCCTTGGTGTGTTCTGTATGTGTGATACATACATAGCCAGCCAGACCAGCTTAAAAACTGAAGAAATCTATGTTGACAGTTTTAGTGACAGTTTTGGTTGACGGTTTCTAATATAACCTGTGTATGCGTGCTTCAAGTCTTCTCTTGAACAGTAACCTTGTAATGACATGCTGTCATGCAAGCATTAATAAGACTGTGCTATAAATATAAGCAAAAACAAGGGCAAAGTTTAATCCAGTTTGGAGTTTGGAAATGAAATTCAAGCTACTTCAAGCACTCAGCCAACAAAGAGTTATAAGAATTTCCTCCTCAAGGATAAACTTACATAAACAGAAAAAGCTTTTTGATGATTATATACAAACATGTAATGGAATTTGCAAATAAAATAATATAAACAAAACTGCTTGGTTTTGTATATTTTTGTCTCTGCATGGCATAATGTAGCTAATGGTAAGATTTTTAATCCCATGCAAGAATCAGAACTCAAATGTAGATCGTCAAAAATTGTCAAAAACTTTATATCAAGTAAATACAAAATAAAGTATATTTTTCAAATGGTTCTTCGGACGATTGAACTCCTTCTTGTTATTTGTATTGTAAACACGACGTTTCAGCCAATCCATTCTTCGGCTTTCTTCAGGTGTAAAATCCGAGTGTGATGGGTTAAACATAACCCTTTAAACATAATTTCTGTTTAACCCATCACACTCGTATTTTACACCTGAAGAAGGCCGAAGAATGGATCGGCTGAAACGTTGTGTTTACAACACAAATAACAAGAAGGAGTTCAATCGTCTGAAGAACCATTTGAATATTAATGACCCTTCTCAAAAACTATAGAAAATATCTAAAGTATATTTGTTTTTGTTTTCAGAATTATATTTCTGTAAATGTTAAAGACAGACTTATCTTATTAGATATTGCAAAATATCTCACATTTATTAACTCAACATGTGAATCAAACATTCATATTTTCCTCTTCCCTCATTCTGTTTGTTCAAAATAGGTGAACATTTGTGAATTCCAAGAGAAAATGGATTTCAAACAAAAACAAAAGCTTTTCCTTTCAGAAATGGCACAAGTTGTGATACCACTGTAATATAAATACCAACTTATGAATAGAGACATTCTGAAGAGCACCTTGCCAATGTGCCTAAAGCTGCATAATACCAGCCATGACTTATGGATGCGAAACATGGAAATTAACCAAACGAGCTGAAAACCAGCTCAGAATAGCACAGAGAGTCATGGAAAGAGCAATGCTAGGGATAACGCTAAGAGATAGAAAAAGATCAACATGGATCAGAGAGAGGACTAGAGTGAAGGATATTATACAACTAATTAAGCAAAAAAAGTGGAGATGGGCTGACCACCTAGCAAGAAGAGATGACAATAGAGGGGGGAAAAGACTAACCGATTGGTGTCCATGGGACAGTAAACGAAGTAGGAAAAGGCCAGACACAAGATGGAGGGACGAGATAGAAAAGTTTGCCGGTAAGACTTGGCAGAGCTTAGCACAATCTAGATTTTCAAGGAAGGAGATGGGAAAGGCCTTTGTCCAGCAGTGGACTTATAACGATTGACGATGATGATGATGAGATACATGCATAGGCGTATGGAAGCTCTTTGGTTAAGGGGGAAAAGGGCTTGATTTGCACAATATTTTACACAGTTTTGCCCAAATTTGGAAGGGGGTGGGGCAGTTGCATGATGGAAGGTGCCCCCACCCAAACACCACCACTGATTGAAGCATCATCAACAGCAGAGAGAGAGAGAGGGATGGGGGTGGGAGAGGAGTTGCCTTGATGCCTGTGCCTTTCACCTTGAAGGTGTCACAGGATCCACAGTAGCAGCAACAAGCAACAAGGAGGAGGTGAGAGCAACAGTAATTTTAAAGGAAGGATCAATCAATTTGGAAAATGATAATCTATGGACGTTTAATAATTCATTTCCATCCTTTCTTGTTGCTTTCTCTTGTGGGGGTGGGGGTAAGAAAAATGGATGAAGGAATAAAGTAGTGGGATAAAACTGAAAGGCGGGTTAGTTTAATTGTATTTAAAAGATTAACTTCACATAGTTAGAAACTGTCAACCAAAACTGTCACCAAAACTGTCAACATAAGTTTCTTCAGTTTTTAAGTTGGTCCGGCTGGCTGGCTGGCTGGCTGGCTGGCTGGCTGGCTGGCTGGCTATGTATGTATGTACCATGTGTACAGGCAGTACCAATGGGCTGAAAATTTAAACATGTATTCCTTATTTTGTCTAGAAAAAATTTTTTTGAAAATTCCCCCTCTAAATAAGTTTTTAGTGTGTGTGTGTGTGTGGAGGGAGGTTCAGTTTGCAATGTAAGTTTATGCTAAATTGATCCCTTAGTTTGCATTCACATTTGTTTTTTGAAAATTCAGTCTGTTTAGTGATCACTGCACAACAAAAGACGAGAGAAGTAACTTATTCATTGATCACCCCTTTTTCCAATTTTTTAATTGATCACTCCCAGCACAGCATGCTGCCAAAAGACGTTGGTCACATGACGGTTTCTATTGAGTGACTAACCAGACTTGTCTTTTATATATTTACATAGCATATGACCAAAAGTTATATATTATGTCAGAAAATGCAGGTATATTTTATGCTTTTCAGATAAATATCTCTCCTTTATTAAATTGGGCTATTGAAAAAATATTAGGTATTGACAGTGAAAACATGTATTTTTCATATCTATCTAACTACAATTGAAGAAATCTCTGTCTGTCTATGTGCGTGTGTATACACTGCGATTACTCAGCAACTGACCATTGTACTAAGTTAACATTCACTGTATACATTACATATCAATACACAAGGGCAGTGTCAAGTTTGAAGTTGTTTGGATCAGCGGTTCTCAAGAAATCTCATAAAAATAAATAAAAAATTACATATTATAGATCTTTTTAGATATAAATTTAGATATAAAATATCTAAATTAGCAACACTGAAGAGAAGTAACGGAAATACTTCAAAGCTGTAGTTTAGTATGACGGACGGAAAATTATTTTACATGACTATTATGGCAGGCTGTTCCACAAACCATAAAGTCTGGCCCCTTCCAAACACGTACCTTTGGAACGGTCATTACCCTAGTATAAATACAGTTAATATGTGTCTTCCTATTAGCAAATACCCAAACTTCAAAATATTATATGCCAAATGGGTCTTTTGGATGTGTACCCATATGATTATTTACTGTGTAGCTTAGTCTGGCACAAGGCCACACTAGTGTGAAATTGTACTCACCATGCTAACAAACTGCTCAACAAACAAGCTTGCTACCCATAATGTAAATATGATTATTTACTGTGTAGCTTAGTCTGGCACAAGGCCACACTAGTGTGAAATTGTGCTCACCATGCTAACAAACTGCTCAACAAACAAGCTTGCTACCCATGGTAGGCATAATGTGCCCTGGGATAATCTAGTTCAACAAGAACATTTCAAGAGCTTCGAATTTGGGTTTTAAATTGTTTTTTGTTTTTGTTTTTAACATACAATGATGTAACATTCACTTTTAGTCATGTACCAGATTTTCAAATGTACCGATATATCTTTTCAAATTTCAAATTTATAAAACTTGATTTAGAAAGAACATGCACTACACTACTCTTGATATAAAATCAACAAGTCTTTCACCTTTTAAAAAGATGAAGTTTAAAGTCACTTAACAATTATGAATCACAAATTATCAATGGGTCAGTAGGGAACTGGGTAACTCAACTCAACACTTGGTAATGTGGTGACTCAGATTATTGAGAGAGCATTGGTGATACTCTAACAGATAACCTTATTTTATTGAGCAATTTTTCTACTAACATATGTTCAATGTATTCACAAACACATATTTATGCACCAATCAACTCAAAGTGTACGATTAACAGTGAACATAAAATATATTTCCTGGGTAAATGATATGTGTTCTTTCGGATGAGCTTAAATTCAAGTTACCAATTAACGTAAGTTTTATATTATTTGATTTTAAAAATGTCTTGCTCAAATTCTGCCAGACAAATTACGATAAATAATCCTAACATCACTATTGTAGAGATTTATTTATTTATCTATTTAGAAGATCGCAGAAAGTATAACATGGGGTCTGTAAATTGACGTCTGAAGACAAGAAAGCGATCAGAAACAACTTAACCATCAATCAGATGTATCTGCTTGTATGGTCAGGTTACAGTATGGGGTAAGTCATAATACTGTCAGTCATAAAGGCAATGAAGGATGATTACGGAGAAGAAAATAGTAAAAAAAGAAGGTTCCAAAGAATAGCAATGGTAAAATGGCTGAAATTAGGACAACACTTGGGCGACTTTATCGACTGTACTTTTTAGAACCAACAGCTCGTCATTTACCTATAATTGACGTTGAGACTTACGTTACAATTAATGATTCAGCAACATTTTCCAAGGCAAGATTTTATACTGATTCCTTCAATAAAACTCCAGACTCAGTTAAGTTTTCAATGGTCTCAAAATTTCCTGCCAAAGTTGGCATATGTTATGCTATTACTGACGTTGCTGTCTCACCATACTTTTGGCAACAAGCTCTTGCAGTCAATCAGAAATTATATAAATGGAGTGTCCTACACGAAGAATGGTCACATGGATGGAAGCAAATGGTTTTAAAGATGCAGCAATATTCTGGCCCAACAAGGCGTGAACTCATTATACCAAGTCTGCGATGCAATATCTTGAATCCAAACAAATTTTTGTCATACCAAAGAAAGACAACCTCACAAATTGCTGGCCAATTGAAACAGCTCATGCCATAATTAAAAGAGCGATTTTCAAGGATGGTTTTAAACAACAAAAAAATGGAGATGAGTTGTATGCATGGGTTCAAGGAGTGATGGAAATGCGCCATATTATTTTACAAAATATTACCAAGAATTTTTTGGTTTCTGTTCGCTTCAAATGCAACAAGCGTATCGAAATGGACTATTTTCAGTATGTTAATGTAGAAGAGACTTTGCTCTTTCATGTAAAATTCAATTAAACCATTTATCTTTTCTACAAAAAAGTTATTCATGTTTTTGTAATTTTCGCGAATACATTGACCATACATTATGTTAGCTCATTTATATACCTTTTTTTAACCAACAATTCCATAATTGAGTTTTTATTTCAGTTAAATGTAAAACAACATTGTCTATAATTGGAAATTAAAACAGCATTTTCTTTCATTGTTTAACAAACTAAAATTGAAGAATTACATTTTCTGAGTTTCTTAATCTTTTTCCTACATCAATGTTTCTTACCATAATGATGTATCATCAATGTTTTTTACCATCATTATGGTAAGAAACATTGATGATACGTCTGTGATCCAATATCTTGAATCCAAACAAATTCTTGTCATACCAAAGAAAGACGACCTGTATCATCAATGTTTCTTACCATAATGATGTATCATCAATGTTTCTTACCATAATGATGTATCATCATTCTCTGCTTATACCCTAATTGAGCATGTTGTGAGATTAGGTACACAAGTAAGACCCACTTCCAAATTGCCAGACCTGTCGAAGCTTCATTCTGCTTATGGCACCTGGTATTCCCCAATGGTTACCCATCTAGGTACTGACCAGGCTCGAAGTTGCTTTACTTTGGTGATCTTATGAGAACTTCTGTAATCAACATGATTTGGCCATAACCCCTTAACCTCAAGGAGAGGTTCCTCAATCCTAGTCCTTGTGCTGAGTGCTTAGGCATTGAGTTCCATTTTTAAAGTCTTTAATATGACTCGGCAGTGGATTGAACCACGGCCTACTGAACTGGAGTCAAGCACTCTACCACTACGCCACAGTGATTGGTGTTTCCAAAGTGAATGATAATAAAAGCTTTACATTTTAATATAAACTTTCACATCATGGAGTTTAAGCTCTCTCTGTTATCATTCAATAATTTTGACAAAATAACAACAATCTCAAATTTCTTTAAAAATGAAAATGATTGGGTTGGGCTGATTTTTTTTATGTTATTTGTTTAATTAACTATGTAAATAGAAGCTTATAGTAATAAACAGTAATGTAGGAAAGAGATAAAAAACTATTACAGAAAGTTCAATTGTAGTTTTTTTTAACTTTACTGAGATATCTATAAAGGTATTATTTTACATTAGAATAATGAATAAACAATAGTGTTATTACATTGATAATTGCTATATTGAAAGCAATAATTATAATAATACTGGTGTATCCAAAGTAAGAACATATAAATCAAAACTTTAAAATAATTTTCTTTTCAATTATAAATCTTGGAATTTATGTGAGATTGTATAATAATTATTATTTCCAACAATATATAACATTAGGGATTCATACACATGCACACACATGCAGACCTTTTACATTGTATCCATTATTATTACTTTATTCATGTACTCATGTAAAATCTGCCATACTCAAGAGTACAAATATCTATCAGCAAGACAAGGTTCCAAATTCATTGTAGATATTAACATTATGTTAAAATCACTGATCCTGCAATTAGTTGACTGACCACTTTGCCAAACAGCCCTGATTCTCGTTTTGAAGGCAAAATCTTCCCTTTGCCTAGGCCAACAGGTGGTAAACATGTCTCTGACTTGCAGGATTCAGCTTAACTAAGGTTCCAAATTATAAGTCTTTTATTCATTAGATAATAATAACTTTTGAATTTTGTATAAATGAAACTCTAAAAACCAGGTAATGTTTATAAAAGTAAACATTGACTTCCCCAGTAGTCATCAAGTAGACTTCAATATTCAAATCAATAACAGTAACAAAAAGTGGATAAGATAATATTTTAACCAAAAGCAATTTGGAAAAAAAATGAAATGAGGCCCAAAGATTTGGCTTATTCATCCAATATGTCAATGAAAACTCCCAGGTTTAAGTTCTGTGCTTCAACCTTAGAGCTACACCAACAAGAAGAGTTTAAATTTGTTTTACAGCTGATTATTCTGCCCAAGTTTGACCATGTATCCGGATATTAACTGCACCAACTCATTTCCTTGTTTGTCAGTACGAGGATCACTTGTAGCCATTTCACAGGAAACTTGTTAATTAGTGTCTACATCAAGAACACAAGCAGCAGCAACAGAAATGCAATGAGTAAATCTTACCAGTATTGTTGTCTGAATGATGTTAAATCTACATACATAAAAGACAATGTCCATCTCATTGTCAGCAATATAATCCCAAAGCTGTAAAGACAATAATCATGGAAAGTTTATCATAGACTAGCAGACTAGCTTTAAAATTCAAGATGCAAACTAACAATTCTATTCCTTTAATCAATGTATTCATTTTATCCCACCTTTAAAAGAATTTTCAGTCACTTTTCATTTCTATTAAATCAAAATTCTATAGTAATTTGTACAAAAAATAAAATTGATACTGCTATTTCAGCTATTATTAATTCTCTGGACTAGTAACTATGGTTAGTTTATATGTAGATAATCATATTCTTTTGGATTATTAGATAACTTTCATAATGTTTTATATGTTTACATATACATGCCAATCTTTTCTAATAAATAAGGAGGGAGAATAAAATCACAAAAATAGTTTTATGCTGCATAACCAACTTTATTAGTAATATACTAAATAACCAAATATCAAATGAGTGGTATAAATGCATTTGAAAGAAAACTCTTTTCTGATTGTAGAAGATAAACTGGACTGATTATAATTTCTTGGAGACCAACAACCCGCCTTTTTAAGTATGACTAGAAGAATTGAGGGGTTTGATATTTCAGTATAAAGGAAGAACTCTCAGTTCTTATTCTGGCTTATCTCTCTGCTCAAAGGAATTAAAGATGCTAATTACAAAATAAGAGCAATGAATAAAAACAATGCAATCATTCTACCTGGATAAGAGAGAAAATAATCTCTTTTTATAAAAGAAAAATAAATTATAAAGTTTTCTTAGACTTTATGAAGTCAGGATCATGTGTTTAATAATGAACTGAAATTAAGAATCAAATTTAAGATTCATTTTTGCCTTTGCCAAATTCAGATTTCATTTTTATGTAATTTTTAACAACTTTATTTCTTACTTAATTTTGTTATTTAATCATATTTGTTTCTTTTGATTTTCATGCTTTTAGAACTTGTACATGAAAGCTGGAAAACTTTTCAATAGAAGATAATTGCATTGAAGAATTAGAGTGGATAAGACTTTTGTAATAATTAGCATGTCTAATGTACAATGGTGTCCTGATTCCAAACAGACACTGGCATCTGTCATCTCCACAGAATTCCAAAATACTGATTTCAAACAAGAATCCAACTGAGTAAGGTGTAAAGAAAGAAAGAGAAAAAAATGGCTCACAGCAATACCACATTTATTCAGTATGATGTGACAATATGCAGAACATTATGTAATGAAATGTTTTATTTTACTTTTATTATTCAGTATCATATGACGATATATAGAACATTATGTAATGAAATGTTTTATTTTTATTTTATTATTCAGTATGGTGTGACAATATACAGAACATTATGTAAAGAAATGTTTTATTTTACTTTTATTATTCAGTATCATATGACGATATGTAGAACATTATGTAATGAAATGTTTTATTTTACTTTTATTATTTAGTATGATGTGACAATATGCAGAATATTATGTAATGAAATGCTGGGTCAAGATTCAGTTTATGTAACGTTTTTGTAGAAGAAAATTATTTTCTTAACCAAATTTATGTGCTTTCGATCAATAAGATGAGGTGGGACTGGTTCTATTTACAATGTAATTATAATGCTAAACTGGACCCTTACTTTCCGTCCATCATACAAAACTGCAGCTGTGGATTTCTCTACCAGTATGTATTTTGATGTTTTTTAAAGGAATGTCACATTCCTTTAAAAACATTCATGGTTATTTAAAAAGATTAAATGAAAATAATAATAAAAATATTAACATTTTTAATTTAACCTAACACCCTAACCCTATCCCTACTTCTAAACTTAACCTAAAGAAAATGGAGAATACAAAATTGAAATAACAACAATATTTAATTTCTTCTGCCAAAACGGTGATGTTAACTAAAGTGAATCTTGACCAAATGTTTTATTTTACTTTTATTCAGTGTTGTGTGACAGTATGTAGAACATCATATAATGAAATGTTTTAGATTATTTCCTCACTTCACAAAAAAATAAAGGAAAAACTGAATTATTTCTCTAAAGAAAAAAAAGAAACTGCTCATGAATTTCTTATCATTTCTGGAAATCTTTTATATACCAACTATAGAATTATGCTCAATATAAAATATAAATATGAATGTATATTTCTGTATATTTATAGTTGAATTTGGCAAATTTGGCACATTATCTTTCTATCACTCCAAGTTTTCCATGTAAAGATTTTTTGAAAGATTGATTTACTTCTTATATAAAAGAAAAAAATATCCCTAGCCAGATTTGAGCTATGTTTCTGTGGGAGACAAAAGACTTGGGTACAATAGCCGAAGTGCTGGGATCATCCATAAATACTTATAGTTGCTCATATTTTATAATGTATCAATAAAATTAGCAATGTATTTCACAAATGGCAAATCAGCATTTGCAATATATTTTTGTCAGTAATAAAATTGAATTAGAAAGCATTTATGGAGTTATCAGATTAGGGTGAGAATAATGTTGTAACTTTTATTTTATAAGAAAACAAAAATAGAATTAATGTTTTGTAATGTATACAACTGTAAAGAAGAAGGTGCTATTAAATTTTTATGAGAAAATCACATTCTGTTTATAAATATAGATAGAATTGCCTGTTTTGTAATTACATAATTTTATAAATGTATTTCTTACTGAAAATGTTTCCACTACAATTACAGCCTGTTTGTACATTACCAGATTTGAATAACTAAATTATAGTTTTTTGGTTTCTATTGTTATTTTTTAACTGTTTTCAGATAATATTTATATAAAATGCAATTTTAAACATTCTAAAGTTTATACTCGAGAGATTTATAGATTTTGTGTACAATTTTGTAATTTGTTTTTTGTAATAATCTGATTGTCAAGAAAATTATTGATATTTCAATCTCATATATTTACATATATGAACAAACTAAGTTTGTTTCTTAATATGAATGCAATGAAAGTTTCAAAATTTCATAGACCTGACAAATATCTACAAAAATAAATTAATTTTAATCATAAGAGCAAAGACAATTTTGAAAATTGGAGGGTAATAGAAGAGAAACTTTTAAAGAAATTCACTTTTTGGTCACATGACATATCTCATCTGCCTTAATTTTAAAAGGTTCACTTGCTTCAACAACGAGAATGAAATATTCTAGAAAAGGAAAAGAAAAATTAACTAATAATTGTAAATCAATATGAAGAAAACACTTTTCATTGCAACTCTTGTTGTGCTTTTTGTGACAGTCATGATGATTGTAATGGTATTTTGAAAATGACAACTTTGAATAAAGGTCTAACAATATTTGCATTTGGGTTTGAATCTTTTGGCACACAATAATCTCAGTTCACCTGACACCAACTGTAATCACTGCATTTTGCATCATTAATAAACATAACTTTGCACATTTAAGAGAACCTTCATCGCTGTACTATCAATCACCATTTAGAGGCCCGACAGGCATAGGGAAGCTTTTCCACGGACATCGCATGGCTGTGATGCAGTCACGCGAAATGCCTGATTGGTTCTTTGTTTCTAGCTGACCTCCATGCCCACACACCTAGAACTGTCCTAAAATTAGACTAGTTAATCTGCACCCGCTGACCCCCAAAACTACCTGTCACTGCCGGCCAATAGTTATATATATAGAGACATACATTTTTTAGAATTGTCTTTTGTGTTATCATTCAGCCGCCTAATGATACGGTTGGGACCCAGTGTCTCAACTATCCTTGTAATTTAGTTCACATCAGCATCATCTCAAGAGGTAGCGTCACCGAGAGTAATAGTTACATTACACATATAGGATACAGGATTCACCTTTCCTCTCTTCAAAGCTACACAGACTTCTACATTGCCTACCCCATCCCCATTCCCGGAGGTTACCCAGACCGTGAGCCCCAGATGGTTGGGGAGGTGAGGGAAGGCTGAAACCCACTGAGGTGTCCCAAAATATTAAGGCTGTTGGTTCAGAGAAAGATTCAAGTGAGAGGGTGCAGTAAATATCAGTTAAGCAGAACGACATTTGATGAATCTCAATAACACTTCTTGAAAAACGTTTTCTCTCAGTTTTCACCTAAATGCTTGGCCTTTGTTAACATCATCCAAGGGTTATTTGGGAGGACCAAAAGAATTGGTGAACTGAATCCAGCAATCCAGAATTTACATTGGTGTGCTTTGTAGCAGAAAATCTTACGGAAGCTTTGATTGTGAACTGTGTCTTTGACTTGTGTTAAAGGAATATTTAACCCAACTGGCTGTATCCTTCCGCTTGCTTGATGACTCTAATTAGTAGAGACGCTTTAATCTTCACTGAGCAATTGATACCTAGGAATTAAATAGAAGTGAAATTGGTTGTGTAAATAAATGTGAGCCTATGCTTATTGGTGTGTACACACAAACATACAATCTGCCTTTGTGTTTACACCCACACAAACATACAATCTGCCTTGTACCAGATAAACATTGGGTAAATTTAAATGCTGATAATCCTTATAGGTAAAATGAATGTATGGAAAGAAAGCTTTGATAGTTTCCAATTTTCATTTTAGAAGATTAAATAGATTTTAAAATGTTTCAAATAACTCAAGTGAAAAATGAAAACCACTTTCATTATTAGCAAATATTGTCTAGTTAACATGTTTCTTTCAAATTACTGTATTATTCCATTTTTCACTTGTAAGTTTAACTTAGTGAATGAGTATCATCTCAACAGCCTATAGTCCTGGTAATGGTCATCACCTCAGTTTAGTTTTAATGGTTAATACAGTAACCCTCTGTTCAAGTAGTATTTCTTTATACAAGGGACACCATGGGATTTAGGGGTTGCATGATGCAAGAAGAAGCACTATGCAGTAGATGCTGAATGATGACTCAGAAGCAATTATCAGCTGCTGGGAAGGGCTGGGTGGCAAAATGAGTTTGGGGCTGGCTTTACCAGAGCTTTCATGAAAGTTTGAAAAAATATAATAATACTAAAAACATTTTTATATCAGGTCTGCATATCTGAAACAGCAAATGGGGTAGCAAAATAGTGTGGCAGCTAAGCTATTCAGCTGGCTCTAAGTCTATATAATTTAAATATCTATTTATTCCACTTTTCATATCTAGTCCTGGTAAATTTTGGGACAGCTGATAATGCAGAAGAGTTGAGTTTTTAAATACAGAATCTGATATTTCCAAAATATTTATCTAAAATTTAGCAGGAATATTTGGCAGTTTCTATTTTTGCAAGAAATGATTTGGCTGTCACGTAAAAAATATGTTCCATCTGTAAAACTGTCATTGTTCTCTCTACAAACAACTTTAATATGTCTTATCATTTGAATATCCTACTAAATGAGTAACATAGCTTTAAATGATTTTATTGAAATTGTGTTTTTCTCTAAGGAGTTTACATTAGGACTTCCTCTGATGTTTTGTTAATAAAACAAGCTGCAATGTTCATATTTAAAAAAACATTTTAGAGCTTCAATAATGGCTTCAAACTCAGGCAGTTTAATTCTGTGATTATAATAACAAATTAATTGCCAAAAAGATAAAAGTTCCACCAAAAGTGTTAGGTTGTTTATACTATCTAGCATTAATTCATCTAAGAGAAGGAAAATATTTCAAACTAAGAAAAAAGTCTTCTAATCTAAACAGTTGAATACTTGTAAAATCTATGCTACCCATTTGGCATAACTATCAATACAGATAGCTTCAGTCAGAATCAAAATATTGTATATAGAATAAATATTTTGGTACTTTAACACCAAATTCTTGAAATGCCTAAACTGTTCTTAGATTTTATTACTATTTTCCAATCAATATCATTTTTTAAGTATTTTTATCTAAAGAATTTGTAATTTAAGAAAAAACTAGATGAAAAAAGAAAATTAAAAATTTCTTCCAGATTTCTTGATCCTCTGATAGAAGGCAATAATTGTTGAATGGGCAAAAAGATAATTATTCTCTGTATTAAAGATAATGGATTTGGCTGTGAAAATAAGGATGACTTCAGCAAATTATTGATTAGAATAGACTTTTGGGGTTTAATATATGACGATTTGTATCTATTTACAACCATTTCCCCTCCTTTGTCTTCCTCACTCTCTTATGCTGTTATTTTTTCAATTCTTTTTATTACATTTTCTTATGTCCTCAAATGTATGTTGAGAGAAATAAGACAAATTAATTGTTTCTACCTTTAAAAAGATCAAAAAAATCTTTTGTTGATATTTTTATAATGAACCAGTCAAGATTTTGTAGGAACAATGCATATAGAATTTCTCTTACTACCTCTGCCAACAAAGTTGTAGAGGTATGTGTATTCGGTCGTGTCCATCTTTTTCCATCTGTCTTTCCATCTGTCTGTCCACACAATATCTCCAAAAGTGCTCAATGAATTTCAATGAAATTTTCTGGATGGGTTGCAATGGGGTAAAGAAAAGTTGGTTAAATTTAGAGCATTTTTTTTATTGAGAAATAGTTTTTTTTCCATACATTTATGATCTCATGAGTGTCCATACGTTATCTTTAAAAGCACTCTATAAATTTCAATGAAATTCTGCAGAAGGGTGGACAATAAATAGGCTACAGAATAAGTGATTAAATTTGGGGGAAGATCCATGTATAATTACCTCCCCTAAACTGTAGTTATATGTCCACACCACATAATATGGCCAAAAGTTCATGTCTGTCAACACAATATCTTGAAAAGTTCTGTATTTATTTCTATGAAATTTTGTGGAAGGGTGGGCCATGTAGGCCATGAAATTTTGTGAAAGGGTGGGCCATGAAGTGATTACATTTTGGGGTGGATCCATGCACAATTACTTCCCCTGACATTGGCAGAGGTATGTGCTCTCTGAGTGTTTTCTAGTTTACATTATTTTTTAAATTTTATCATTCATATAAAGATATGATTTTTAGCATGTTACTGTATTTATAGTAAGTATTGAGTAAAATAGGATTTTACATTTTATTCCATTAACCCTAAAATAAAAGACATATCAAATTCTAATATTAACTCTAATTCCACTAATTGAACCCGTCATTAAAATCCATCATACTAAATCTAATTCTTAACTAGTAAAACCTTTAACCTAACCTGAAACTCTTAAAATGAATTTCAAAGCTTAAAATATAAAATCCTGTTAACTACAATGTCTGCCATTAAATATCCCATTAAATTGCACATGGGTTAAGGCAGAGAAACTGATTTCTGTTATTCAGAATAATAAGAAAGCAAACATTCTATACGTTAGAAAATACACAAAATTATTTAAAGATAATTTGGATTTCTAATTTGAAAAAAGGAAAATAAAAAGATTAATGTAGACTTTTGTCCAAATGTGAATCCTTGCTGAAAAAAATATTCTTTATTGTACTTTTAATAAATTTATTATTATGTTGAGGTAAAACTATTTCTTAAATAAATGAAAATTTGAGAGCACAGGTGTTTTATCTGTTTATTTAATGGGTAAGTGTTTTAATAAAATAATATAGCACATAATCCTCTTATTAAATATTTGATAGCAGTATTTTTTTGGTTGTGAATAACAATATCAAACTAGAATACACTCAGAGAGCGCATACCTCTGCCAACACCATTGTAACTAAAGACTGAATGAAAATCAGTTGACAAATTGTTACGATGCAGGGGAGGTAACTATAAAATATCCTGGAACCGCCCCAAAGTTTAATCAATTCTTCCTTAGCCTATGGCCTACCCTTTGACAAAATTTCATTGAAATTCATTGAGAACTTTTGGAGATATAGTGTAGACATACAATGCAGGGGATGTAACTGTAAAAGATTAATGGATCAGCCCCCAAATTTAATCATTTCTTCTGTAACCCATTTCCTACACCTTCAGAAAATTTCATTGATATGCAGAACCTTTGGAGATATTGTCTGGTGTGGACATAGAGCTACAATACAGGGGAGTTAAAAATTCATGGACCCGCACCAATATTTGATCAATTCTTCCATAGCCCATTGCCCACCCTTCAAGAAAATTTCATTGAGAACTTTTGGAGATATTGTCTGGACAAACAGACAGACAGACATGAATGAATACATATACCTCTTCCAACTTCTTAAATAATCATTCAAATAAAAAAAAAATATATATAACTAGCATTCCAAGGAAAATTATGAATCACCGCCACCCATATGTGCTCTATTGGGAGTGATCAATTAATCAGTTGGAAAAAGGGGTGATCAATGAATAAGTTACTTCTCTTGCCTTTTGTTTAGCTGTGATCACTAAAAAAGGTCTGAATTTTTTTTTAAACAAGCAGGCACAAACTGGTGACCAATTTAGCATAAACTTACATTACATATTGAACTCCCTACTAAACACCTATTTTGGTGGGGAATTTAAAAAAAAACCATTTTCCCTACTCATTGAGGGGAGTGTGTGTGCAACATTTCAAGTTTCTACTATGAACGGTTAGTGCTGGGCAAAGTCCGGATACATAGATAGATACATATAAATGTCAGAACACTGGAATAACCTAAACCCAGTAACAGTGTTTAAACCTGTCTGTTGTGGGTAGCAGTGATTAATACTAGTTTCAGACACTTCCCAAAAAAGCAAATAGCAATTATGAGGGCCAAAACATAAACACTATTATTGTAAGTTAACACACATAAATTCTCATTTGTAAGAAAATTACAAGAAGACACTTGGTCTTATAAAAACAGATGCTGAAATATAGAGAAAGCAACCAGAAAGGATGTGTCTATTAGTAAAGAGTTTGAGCAAACTCTTCAGTCCACTAATAGAAAAGGCCAAATATAGAGAGAAGAAAAAAGATGAGAGAAAGAAAAAAATCTAAGAGAGACTCAAAAAGTCAGTTGACACCTTTGACTGAGAAAAGAAAAAAGGTTGCACTTAGACCATCTGAAATGGCTACTTACCAATTGACACATGAAAAAGAAAATCTTTTAGCATTTTATATTTATTGCTCTCAAAAAGTCAACATATTGTATTCAAAGGGTGTGTGTGTGTGAGAGAGAGAGAGAGAGAGAGTATGCAATAAAATCAAAAAATTTTCTATGCCTAAGAATAACTCCCTGACAGAAATCCAGTGATCTCAAAAAAGTTCTCATTTCAGCTTAGATCAAAAGTAAAAGAAAACAAAATGACTGTATAATCATTCTATATGTGTACAGTTTACTGTATAAGAAAGGTATTCCATTACACAGAATATCTGCATTAATTTCAGTCAGTTTTAGTGTATTTCTATTAAAACAAAGATACAGCTTGACTCTTACTTATCCATAGCAGTTCCATTAGCACCAGATCATTTATAGTTTTCATAATACTGAAACTATTGTAAGAGAAAAATTAAAGTGTTGAATGTAACATTAAAAAACATAATTTTGAAAGAATAGAACTTCAAACTTCTGTTTTAACCCTTTATAGGGCACCCCTAAAAATATTTTAGATATCAAAACAACCTTTTTGTATGTTAAACCAGACCTAATTACAAGATATTTTCAGTTGCAAGCTTTCTGAAATTTTCCTTCTGTATGGGGGCAAAACCCCTCTGATGAAGTGATCATATATGGTGACACACCCAAAAAGTGACCAAAAATGGAAAATATTAAAAAATTAAAAAATAAAGTAGAAAGTTAAATAAAACATAGAATTAAAGGATAACAGTCAATGAAATAATTAGATACAAAAAATTGATATTGACAAAAAAAAATAACACCTCCAAGTTGATTTTAAAATTGTATTGTGTGGGCCAAAAACAGACTAATTTAATGGGGTGTGGTATGCCTCAAAACAGTTTTTGTCTTTGTTCAAGCACAAGTGTACTTTGCAAAGCTTGCAAACCACATTGGTGCAGATTATGTTATCTTTGTGGCTACAATATTTGCATTTGGCTGACGGGTCCTCAGGTGATCATATATAGTCACTTGCCCCATAAAGGGTTAATTCAATGTAAAGCATATATTTCAGCTAATATGCGTGTGTGTGAAAGAGAAAGAGTATTTATAAGATTAACTAAACACTGGAATTAATTTGTGATTATTGAATTTTCATTATTTACTATCTTATTAAATATTAAGTCTAAATTCAATTTTTTTTTTACTTTCAGAAGATAGAAGATAGCATAATTTGAAATGAAGATCAGAAGATCTATTTTCTTTTGAAAATTACTGTCATGTTGCTTGTATATACACATATATACATATGTGTATGTGTATGTCAGAATATAAGTGTGTTATAAATGTTTGGAGATAGACAGATATCTCCTTGCAAACTGAATGTTTATTTAATAATAATGGACCATGTCATTATTTAATCATGCAAATTAAAAAAGATTGTTGTAATGTTCTTTCTTCAAGTTCTTAAAGTCTTTATAATCAAATATAATTAAAAACAAATTTTATTTACCAAACAATATTCAATCCTAAACATTGGGTACAAAAGAATATGCACAGAAGATATTTAAGAGAAATTGGTTAAACACGTCACATATGCCTTGAATACATTCAAATATTAATCAGCAGATATTTTTTGCAGTATATTAGCTTCATAAATGTTCACCTATAATTAACATGAATATTATTATTCAATGAATTCTTTGAGAACAAATATATCCTCTTAATTTTAAGAACAGTCAAAAATCAAATTAAACAAGGAGTTATTAGATCGATTGCTCTGATCTGAAATAACAATATAGTTTACTTTTGTATATATTTTCATAGACACACACACACTGTATGCAAGAGTTATTGTCACTTTATTGCTTACAGGACTCTCTGGAAGAAAGTCACCAAAGGACTTTCTTGTCATTCTACTTATCCCAATACATCGTTAAAGGGTCAGTAAATAAATGCATTTGATTTAGTCAAAAGATGCACAAATGAAAGAGAGTGCCATTGAGGATATTCTAATAGACATGCCAACAATTCATTAACTTGTTATTCGTTCATGTTCCATTATGTTTTTTCATACATTCTTCTTTGATTTGAATTAAGTAATTAAATTTCATTTTATTAGAATAGAATTGATGTTTTGTTGCTTTCTTTCATACCTGCAAATATTTAATGTACCTGGGTAAATTGCAAGACATACCCTATTCCACATTATCTCATCTTGTGATGATACAATACATTTGGCTAAGAATCGGAAATATACAAAGCTGCTATGTTCCTGATAAACTTTCAATAATTTCAAATCACATTTGTTGGTCCTTTAATACAGTCAGCTGACCTACAGTTGATAGAATGGAAAATTATTTTCAAAGGTTTTATTGTTTTTTTCATTTACAATTTTCCATTTTTTATTAAAGTGATGTAATTTAAATATATATATA